>LOEQ01002535.1:14694-39867 GCA_001685075.1 Bramus lutescens
TCCTTGGCTTCTCAGTCAGCTCTCCTTGTCAGCCATATTCAGAGAGTCCAGATTTCTTTAACAGTCTTCGTATGCTTAATAAGAAACTCTTAATAAAGGTGAGAGCTACTCTTATCTGTACATATAAGGGGAAGTATGTAGAATACAATTAGAAATTATACTCTCTGTGGAAATCCACAGCAAGGTCCCCTCTGGTGTCCATACTGTCATCAAACTGAATAGGTTTATAGGACCAGTTTTAAATTCCTGCCTTTTGATTAAGTTTTAAGGTTAATTAGAAAGCCATTGGTTACCTGCAAAATATAAGTGCTACTATTTCACTTTGTGGGATACCTGCTCCGCTGGTCCTTATTATGGCTTGTAAGCTTCAAAGAGCAGAAGGACTTTGAGAGCTCTTCTCTGTGGGCAGTTTGCATGGTGTCACTGGAGTCTATGAACGTTATTACCAGGGAGGAAGCTTCCAGAACAATCCAAACTGTATTCCTCTAAGTTTTATTCCTAAGCGTGTGGTGTATATAGTAATAAGTTCTTTCCTTCAAATTCTTGGAAGCAACAAAAGAAAACAGCAATATGCTATTTTATTTGGGGACTCTTTTAGACTCCCTTCACCAATACCTTGAAGACCAGTATCCTAAACCAAGCCGATCGAGTTTTTGACAGTCGATTGCTCTTGTCAAGAAGAATCACCAGCCAACATGATGTAAGTTTAGTGTGTGTTGTGTGTGTGTCGGTATGTGTGTATATTAAAATTACAGAAAATACTTAATTTAGGAAACAAGTGATTGTGTTTTTACTATCAATTAAGATAAAAATCTTTTATAAAACTCCATCACAGGGCTTTCTCACACCAGGGAGCCACTGTTCTGATGTTGAATAGTCATAGAAGGTAGTGCTCCTATTCTAACTTTTATAAGACTTGACTCCAAGTCTAGTGTTCCAGGTTGTGAGCCATTTCCTCTTAGGAAGCAGCAGGATAAGGACTTAAATGAAAAGAAATAGGGAACACAATCGACCCAGATTCCTTCAGTCCAACCATAAAGAAGCCTTCGGCCTTTTCTAAAGTGTGGTTCAGTGTCCACACTTAGGTAATGTGTTTTATTTCTACAATTCTGGCAATAGATTTTTATATAAAATGCATGTCTATTTACTCATCCTGCCCAGTATGAATTTGTAAGTATTTTTTCTCCATTGGCTCTTACTGACATTAATATATCCCTGGATAAAGCAAAATTAATGAAAACTCAGAGAGAGATATTGGTTCACCTGAAGACCTGAACAGCAAAGCAGCCAGTCACTTGTTCTTACGTTGACCTCAGTCCAACATGGCGACATTGGCTCCAGGAATCTCAGAATGAGACTGCGTTGAGAATTGTTTCTATAATTCTCTCATTTTATAAACCTCTCCAGGCCTGGGATTAAAGTCAGGTACCACCTGATCTCTAAGGCAAACTAGTGTGTCTACTGGGATTAAGGGTGTGTTACCACTACCTGGACTATAACATTGACAGGTGGGGCTGTTTTACTAAAATACAATTGAAATGCTGCTACTCCTGGATTTAAGGTCTTCTCCTCAGAGCAAGGTCCACCTGATGATTGGCATTTCTTCAATTATAGTTAATAGTCAATGAATTCAACTAAAAATTTTAAGGTTCAAAATTGTGCCAATGATAGGAAACTTCTTTTCTTTTTTCAGAGATTATATTTGGATAGATGTCCTTTGAAAACCAAAGTTATTACATATATTAGAATCTTATGGAACATGAGATCAAGGAAATTGGGAGGGAAAGTTCTCAACATGCTGAGATTTTTTTTCCACCTGATACCCTTCTTAAGCTATTTTGGAGAAGACACTAATGACTTCCTTTCCTGAAGGCATCATTTTAGAAAGGTGTTTAACGTCCTGTCAAAACCAATTTTTCTTCTGACTGGCTCAGCTAACACCTCTCTCTCCTCATTTTCTTCACTTCCTGACCATCTCTTATCTCCTTCAACGTTTCCTGCAATGCCCTTTATTCTTGTGATTCTTGTGACTATCTTCAATGTTCTCACTACCAGTACATACAGAACCCCAGCATTTTCTGAATTTGCTCTCCCCTGATATCTTAATGCCCTGCAGAATGCAGTGCATTCCAGATACCAAAATAGTTAATTGATAGTGACAGTCTATTTTAAATAGGTAGATGAGTTTGGAGGCATCAAGCTTTTAAGCAGTGTCTTAATCATTGGGCCTTCGTGAATTTAGTTCAGAGCTGTTGTAAGCCTCATGGTAGTTCTAACACCAGTACCCTCCTGCATGGATATTGGTGAGAAGCTTTCATACTAAAACTAAAGACCCCATTTTATTCTATTAGCTGAGAAAGAGGTCTGGGGCTGAGGGTGCTTCTCTACCTTGTGAAAAGTCCTGATTTTTATCCCCAGTAGGGAAAAAGACAAAATTAAACAATGATAATCATATAAAATGACTCAGAAATGAAAGCTAGCTTACTTTTTTAAGCAAAACAAGATGAAGCAAAAAATAAAACATTTATGATTTTTTAAATTGTTGTGCTTGTGCCTGATTCATGGCTACTGCAGGTTTACTTAGTGCACCTGTGTGCATGTCTGTGGTAATACTATTCTATTTTCATTCATTTTACATACCAACTACAGCCCCCCATCATCCTCCCAGCCCTCCCTACCGCCTCTCCACCTCCACCCACTCCCATCCACTCCTCAGAGAGGGTAAGGCCTCCCATGGGGAGTCACCTAAGCCTGGCATATTGAGTTGAGGCAGGACCAAGTCCCTCTCCCCTGCATCAAGGTTGAGCAAGGACACCCACAATAGGGAATAAGCTCCAAAAAGTTCCTGGGTTCATACACCAGGGATAAATCCTAGTCCCACTGCCAAGGGTCCCAAAATCAGATCAAGCCATACAACTGTCACCCACATTCAAAGGCCTAGTTCAGTCCCAGGCAGGATCCCAAACTGTCAGTCCAGAATTCATGTGCTCCTACTAGTTCATATATGTTTCAGAGAAAAACTTGTGGGAGCTGATATTTTTCCATTAATGAAGATTCAAAGATCTCACACAAAAAAAGTTATAGGAATTCAACTAGTGTCTTTGGCATAATTTAACATGTCTGAGTTTTCAATTTAATAAAAATATTTTTGAAATACTTTAAAGGAGACAGAGAAATATTGTTTTTCTTTCAGAAATTAATTTTTGTCACAAAAGTTTAATGTGATTAAAATTAAATTCATAATTTTATCATCACATTATTCTCATGAATATAATTTATCTTACTTGACATGTAATTCCACATAGAATAAATTTTAGGGCAACTGTTCAGTCTTTCAGCTTCAGATGATGAACATAGATAACATAGCTTTTACTAAATATTGACCTGCCTAAAGATATTTATGTATTCAAAAATGTGTATGCAGTAAGTACTAATAAACAACTTAAAGGAAAAAATATGACTTTCATGTATCTAGACACAATAAAACAATTCAATATGAACATTTATTTAAAAGGTATAATATTCTTAAAGATGTCTGGAATTTGGGAACTGTGAGAAACAGAAAACCTGAAGTTCCAGAGAAGAAAGAACAACAAAAAATGAAGTCAAATCATGCTTGGCAGTTGTTTTGTCTAGATGGTTTATTTATCTAGGATAGGACAAACAATAAAATATAATAATCAAAGGAGTGGCATAGTATTTGCTGCTGATGCTGTCTTGGACAAATCTGGTTTAAAGTGCTCAAGATTAATATACCAGGAAAGAAGTGGAATCTATACAGGAGAAAGAGAACTAGACAGAAAGTTCTTCCCTCCCACACTTTTCCCCATATAGCTTTACTTGCACATGCTCTGTGCAAAGAGCCATTGGTCTGTTTTGAGGCATCTGGGTTCTGCTACACTATTGATGCTGGGCCCTCAATGGAACTCCTCCTGGTAATCCTGTTGTTGCCTTGTGTCATGGAAATCTTGCAGATTTGGGTCTGCAAAACTATTCCCCATGTGTTCCAGGACATTACAGATGGAGTGGATGTTGTTCTAGGAGGAAAAGTTTTTAAAAGTTAAGTTTGATCTTTCCTAAACCGAAGAACATCATGGATAGAATACAACCTCGGGGTGACCATGTAGGGGTCTGAAGTCAGGGACTTCAGAGCAATCAGCCCTGAATAGTAGGTTTTCAGTCCCTTAACCCAGACCCCAAGGGAATGTAGAAGGTAACAGCTCACACCTAGCTTGCCCCTCCTAAACTATTTACCGCTATTTATCCAGTGGCAGGGGCATAGTACACTGGTCGAAGCAGCAATGTACAGACATTCTAAAGAGGAGTGATCAAGTCGACAGATAAAATGATAGATGTTGGTGACATAAATAATGGTCAAAGATCTCCTCAAAATACTTAAAATAAATTTCTGATTACTTTTAATTGCAAAGTGATTATGTCAAACAAAGAAATACTGAAAGTTCTACACAATCCCAGAGTAACAAATACTGAAAAGAAATTTTGAAAGAAAAAATAGAATAATACCCAAAGGATGGAAGAAAATGCAGTAAAGAAAGGTAACGATGGGAGAGGAGAAAACTGTAGAGCAATTTTTAAAAAAGAAAAAAAGAAGGGCAGGATTACAATTTAACGCATTTTGATGCCCCACTGTGTGTTCACATACATGCGTGTGCATGCATACACACGCACACAAGTGCACACATGTGCACATGTACTTGCATTCCACTTTTGTGAATTCTGAGGCATGTGCACCTCCCCATGTACTTACAGAGGTTAAATACATGAGGACTTCAGGTTTTTTGTTCTGTCATTTTCCTCCTTTTTTTTTCTGTTGAAACAGAGTCTCTATCACTAAATCTAGACTTAGACTCTAGAGATGTCCCTGTACTTTCCCTGCCACAGTGTGAACGTATCAAATTTGTGTGATCACACCCACCACAGTGCTATAGTAACAAGTGTGTGGGGCCGCACCTACCACAGTGCTATAGTAAAAGGTGCGTGTGATCACACCCACCACAGTGCTATAGTAACAAGTGTGTAGGGCCACACCTACCATAGTGCTATAGTAACAAGTGTATGTGTGATCACACCTACCACAGTGCTATAGTAACAAGTGTGTGGGGCCACACCCTCCACACTGCTATAGTAACAAGTGTGTGTGATCACACCTACCACAGTACTATAGTAACAAGTGAGTGTGGCCACACCTGGATTTTTATGTGGGTACTGGGTATTTGATCTCAAGTGCTCATGGTAGTTCTCTCTGCCCAACCGTCTTCCCGGCTCATGTGTGCACTATGGCTTGATTGAGAAGTCATGAAGGTAGTGATTCTTTATTATACTGTTATAGTAACTGGTGTATGCTGCAATTCCAATATAACCATATATAATATAATACAAACTATAAAAATATATTTCAAAAATAAGTAATAACCAAATCAGATTTTTACAACCCAGTACTTGGTAGACTGAAGCAAGAAGATAGAAAAAAATTGTGGATATCAGGGATACACATTAAATTCTGTTCCTTCCTTCGCTATAGTGAGAGAATAGGTCTGTACTCCAAAAATAAAAAAGGAATTAGAAATATTCTTTTAAATTTTCTAAAGGAAAATAGTTAGATTAACACTAAAGCAAGCCATATATATTGTTCCAGATGACTAAGTGGTTAAGATTACTGGCTATTCTTATAGAAAACCCAAGTTTAACTTACAGCACCCACATGGCAGCCCACAAACATCTGTAACTCGAGATTCAAATTCAATACCCAATTCGTAGTGTACAAACATACAGAAAAAACACTAACACAAATAAAAGTAAATGTTTAAACAGAAGGCTATAAAAAGCTCAAAGAAAAAAATGTACAGAGATAGAGCATACTGATTCTTTACAAAATGGTAGTTTATCTATATTTATTCTCACTTAATAAATAAAATATTGAAAACATATCAACATTGGCAAAATTGTTTTACATGAAATCTACCACTATCCTAAAAATTGTGTAATGAGCTCTGTTTTATTTAAACAATGTATTTTCTCATTCTTTAAGGATTCCATACAATATATCTTTATCTTATTTATTTCTCTTACCCACCTTCTCTCCTATCCACTCCCACCAAAATTCGACCAAAAGTAGTGATCTCTCTTATCTGTCTCTCTTTTATCTCTGTCTTTGTTTCTATCTGCTCTGTTCTTTTCTCTCTCTTATCTTTCTCTCTCTCTGTTTCTTTGTCTCTGTCTTCTCTGTCTCTAGCTCTTTCTCTCAGTGTGTCACTCTCTCATCTCTGTCTCTGTTTCTGCCCTTCTTCATGACCATCTAGTCCAATTCACATTGGTCTATGACTCTTGAGAGTGGGTCTCCCTGCTAGTGTAGTTGATAAACCAGGGACCACATAATTGAAGAAAACTAACTCCCTTCACCCAGTAACTATAGAATGCCAATAGCTCCTCAACAAAGAGTGGGATTTGAGGCTCATCTCCCTCATGGAATGATGATATTTTTATCTGGCCTGAGATTATGTAGGTGTTACACATGTTTTCATAAACAATGAGTTCATGTTTTTATCTACATAATAGTGTTTCTTTATAGTCACCCACCACTTTTGGCTTTTATAATCTTTTGCCTTGCTTTGTTATAGATCCATAGGACTTGAGGGGAATACTATAATACAAATTGTGTGGAGCTGTGTATTTATTGTCATCTACTGGAAGAAGCAACTTCTACGGTGAGAGTTGAGCAGTATACTAAGTTATGGCTACGACAATAAGTCATAAGGAGTAGTTTTAATGTTATTTTCTTTTTATAGATTAGGTTCTCCCATTGAGTCTATGAACAATAGGCCACAGATTCTTGATTCCTATAACTTGTCTTGGTATTTATTCAACCTTGCAGAATAAGATTAAATCTAAACTAGAACATGGCTTGTTGCTCCCATAAGATTTCTGCCAATATTCCACCAGTGGACATATCCTATCAGGGCACAATTCATCGTAGCTCATAGGATTCACAGCTTGATGAGACTGGTTATTAATTTCTACACCAGCAGCATACAAACCCTTTTCCAGCAATATGACAGCTAGAAAGAAAGAATGAAGCTTCCAGGTGATGATCAACTGGATATCACCACATTCTATGATTCAAGTATGTGGCATCTTTAACAGTATAATCTTATTATGAAGTTTTGTAGGGTCATCAAAGGTAATTTAAACAGGTTATAGTTGACAAGGAATTCAAATAAGGCAATCCATTCCTGTTACTGACATTTTTATTTGACTCTGTGTAGTGTTTCCTTGGAGTATTGTCCTCATCGCCATTGTAGCTGTCTGAATGAGAAGTCACTAACAGTTTCAGACAATGGACCTTCAGTTGTGGTGATGTTTGAGGAGTTTTATTTTGTCAGAGCTTGATAAAAAAAAAAGTCAGTCACTAGGGTTGGGCTCTGATTGAAAACCACTCTCTTGTCATGTGCGGTTTGCTGTCTCTGCTACCTTCTTAACTTCATGATGTGAGCTTTTACCTTGTTCTCAGGACACTGCTCTTATTGCTCGCTGTCACCCATTCATTCTTCCGTCATGAACGTTTATCCTTTTAGAGCTGTAAGCCAAAGACAGAAAATGCTCCCCTCACTAAGTTGCCTCGGTCATGATGTTTTATCACAATGATATACAAGGAATAATGCTTCCACTGAAGGGTAACTCCATCTAATCTCTTTTCTATAGAAATATATATCAATTATAGGAAGTTTCTACATTAGTTGATTTACATATGGCTTTTTCTCTAGGCCTCAAGTGTTAGTAACGCTTCCTCATCTTTACTTCTCTAACATTCCCTGGCATCAGTATCCTCATTGCATCCTTCCTCATCCTCCCCCATTATTTCTTTTAAAAACTACATTTTGTCTACCGTATCTTGAATGATCCCATGCCCTCCCATGTACTGGTATCAGTTTTCTAACATCCCTGGGTGTTTCACAAGAAACACACATAACAAAAGATTAGTAGCTAACATCTGCAAAAGACAAAACAAAACAAAACAAAAAGCCCCAAACCCTATGGTTTTAGTCTTTCAATGTTTGGGTCATTTATTTGAGAATGATTATTTCAAGGTATAGACATTTACATGTTCACTGAACAATTTCACTTTTCTTTAAAACTAAAGAACAATACATTGAAATGTATAACAATTTTATTTTCTATTCATCAGTTAGTGGACATCTAGAGTGTTTCTATTTTCTGACTATAATGAATAGATGAGCAACAAACATGTACGAGCAAGTAACTCAGAAATCAGGTAGAGTTCTCTGGGCATTTGTATAAGACTTGTGTGGCAGATTTTGCGACAGATCTAGTTTTAGCTTTTGGAAGGACCTAGAGAGAGATTTCCAATGTGGTACCACCAGCCTGAACTCACAGCTACAGTAATAAATGTGCTTTCTCCACATCCGTGATGGCATCATAGTCATTTTTGTTTGCTTTGTTTTTATTGCATCTTGGCTGTTCTTTCCAGGGTGAGATGAAATCTGAAAGTATTTTTAAGTTGAATTTCCCTGATGGTTATAGATATTGAACATTTAAGAAAAAATGTTTCAAACGATTTGTTTCATTAATTGCGAATTTTCAGCTTACTCTTATGACCAAAATTTTAGTTGTATTATTTGTTCATTAAAGTTTAGTTCTTTTGATTCCATGTGTAGTCTAGATATTAACTGTCTATCAGACATTTTGCTAGGAAAATATTTTTCTAATTCTGTAGGCTGATGTTTCTCTTGAATGGTGGTGTTCTTTGTTTATCTGCACTTTTTTTGAGATTTTAATTTAATTACATTTCTCTTTTCTCCCTCCAACCACTCCCATATACTCCTTCCTGATTTTTTTCACAAATCCATGGCCTCTTTTTTTACTAGCTGTGATTCCATGCGTACATATAAGTACATATGAATATGTATATATATTTAATAACCAGTTTGTCTGAATAATTTTACTTGTAAGTATGTTTTATATTTTAAGAAAATACCCAGATACTATAGTATTAGTAGTCCCACACATTTTTTAAAGTGAGTATTCATTCTCAATTAATGAAACAGATTATAAAGTTTAACAAGCCCATGAAGTAAATTGATAAATTCAGTAATGAGAAGAAGGGCGCATAAGAGTTGATCTAGATTTCAAAAGCTAATCAAATGGACCTATGATGTAGTGATGAGCATAGGGTAAGCTAAGGGAGTGTCATGAGCATTACCACATCCTTTGGTAGTGCACACTCTGATACTGGCATGGCACGTTTAATATATANTTCAGTTCCTGACTCAACTGCAGTTATTTTATGTACTATACTTTATTTCTCATGCACTTATATATAACTTACTTACATAGATAACATATAACATATATAATATCCTTGAAGAATAAATCTTTTGAGGCAGAGACATAAAATTAGAATGCTTCTAAGAATTGAAAAAATAATTTTGGATATCATGATCTCTCATCCGAATTGATTTCCTTTGTGTAAGTTATCACAACCCTGTATTCAGTGACTCAAAAAAATTTAATGAACTAACTTGGTTATCTTCTCATCCATATCAAGAATTGCCGCTTGAGTTGTTATGTTCATTGCCATCTCCTTGGGTCCGCATAACTAACATACAGTCATGGTATCCTACTTTTAATTCCAGTATAGGTCTATCCCTTGCCTGTTTTTTCAATAAAAATTTTCAGTCCCCAGCCTAAAATATCACATAATTTCTCACAAATATATCACACCTAGTCCCTTTTCTATAAGAAGAGCCAAAGCTCAATTCTTGCTGTAAAAAAACCTAAGCATCTATGACATGTTCACTACCTTTCTTTTTGTATTGATTAAGCCACTTATAAAAAAATGTAGTCCAAATTACAATTTTATTATCACCACAATTTTTGTATCGACTGTCAGACTCTGACAGGTCATATAACTAAGCATCTGTTCCTTGTAATAACAGCTTTTGATTGTTTTCAGATATGGTTTCCCACTTGGTTAAACACTGTATGAAACATAATTTCCTCAGACATTTCACAGAAGGTCTACCTCAATATTAACTCTACTTTTCATGTCTATTTGCCGGGTATCGTAATATATTTGAGTAAATATTTTAATTAAGTAGGGATAACTTCTCAAAGATTTGTTGTCCCTTAATTATATAAACTTCAAATCATGGATTTCTATATATGCTTAAAAATAAAACAAAATAAGTCCACCTTTTCTTTCATTTGTAATATTGAAAGTTCCACATTGCTGTTTTTCATCTTCGCATGTTTTAGTCCATAGTTTGTATCATGGGCTGAAAATTTGAAATGATGTAACACATAGGACTAGTAGAGGGACAGTCTAATTCTGTATTTCATTCCACAGTTGTACAAAGAATTGGAAATTTATCTGATAATGTAACAAGATGCAAGCTATATCAGAACTGATGAGATCGAGGGGGTTATTTAGTGATAGCCTTATGGAAAGACAGATTTTCCTATACTTATCCACTTAAAGCATGGTTTCAAAATTTTTCTCATAAAACTGAATTATTTTATCATAAGAAGATTGATGTAGGTAAAATAAAAATAGGTATAACAAGCTTTCCTTTGTGGACATTTGTAGGTGTCACACAATTAGAAAATCTTGACTAGTAGAAATAGTGTTACTGATGCAGATAACAATTACAATGTGTCCCATGGGATGGTTGTCTTCATTAATAATAGGTTTACTTTCTGGTCGTTTCTAGTATAGAAATATATTTACTGCCTAAAAGGACAATTACTGAGAGATAAATGGATTATTAATGGCATAGAAAACTTGCTATTCTTGCAGATGACTTGATTTCAATTCACAGCACCCATGTAATAGCTCAAAAGTAACTCTAATTTTTGTCCCAGTGGCTTTAACACCTTTTTCTGACATACTGAGTCACCAGGAGCAAATGTGGTACAAAAATATTCATACAAACAAAACAAGTATAAAAATTAATTAATTAATTTTAAATTCATAATAGACTATTTTATTTATCAACTCAATATTGAGATAGAATTCATGAAATAATGTCATATTTTGCTAAATAAAATTAATATAAATTTAGAAAGATTAGTCTTATGTTAAAATGTAAGAAAAATTATTCTTGGACATTAAATCAGTTGTCCCTTAAACATAAAATAATTAAATAATCTGATGCTTTTCTCCCAAAGATTCATATTGCATTATTCTAATTTTAGTGTCTTATATAAGATACACATATGTTCACAAATACACACATGGACACAAACACATATATGGTATAACAAATTCAGATTGCTGTAGAACAGTTTTGCAAAAATTAGGGTATAAAACAATGCATTTATTATCATATTTTTCTCTAATGAAAGAGAAAATTTTAGTTTTAGCATAGTTTAAAATGGCTTATATTACCTTATTACCATCAATCTACTTATAGGAATAAATACAAATTACATTTTCTGAAACTAGATACATTTGAGTCAAACAAATGTCTGACATCTAATATTTGCAACTCTTCCTTATAGAAAATAATTTATTTGAAACTACTGATTTCATAAATTTAATAGATATTAGTTACCTAGGTGATTCTTTATTTATCTTAATTAAAAAGAATGCTATATATATGTAGCTACATATAAATGTAGATATATTTTTTATTTTCTAATTCCATGGTAAACATTTTTATTTTATTGAAATTATTATTGGTAAGAATGTGCAGTTCAAATTAAATCCAACTAATATGTTTTTGAATTCTAATAACAGAAAATTCTGATATAGTATTGCTTAACTTTTAGCAGCTAATATATATTTTTATTTTGATAGCCCTTTCAAATAAGTATTTCAAATGTTTCATGATTTTTTAGACTTCAAATATTTTATAACATTAAAAATTTTGAAATTAACATTGTAGCTTTTTAAATTTTTGACACAATAATTTTCCTGTGCTATAAAATATAAAGCTTAGATAAAAGTCACAAAAATATTTTCTATCTTATAGCAAATAGACAGTTGTGAAACCATTATCTTGTTTCAATTTATAAGAATTTCTAAGTATAAAAAAATAAAACTAAATTGCTGCACCATAAATATATCAGTAGATTTCAATATTTGTCATGTATTTAATAATTATTACATATTTGGGTATATAAATGTATAACCTCCTCATAAAACCTAAAAATAAAATCAATAAACATATGAACACATTTATCTTAACATTTAGTGACTTTTGGTTTTAAAAACACATTTAGTTGAAGCATAATAAATGAATTGTATAAAATATCATGAATAAACTTTCAACTTGCTAAAGTCTTAATATTTCTAGCATGGTGTATGCATTGGTTATTTTATGTTTTTGTGACAGCATACTATTATGAAAGAGTCATGTCTCACATGATGTATAAAACTAATTTCTAGATGACTAATAGTACTGAATGAAGAAAATGTCCTGAAATAGAAGCAACTACAACTAAATTAGATTTTTTTTTCTTGTCATTGTTTTAAGCAATGATTTAAAGAGAAATTTTACCAAAGCATAGAAAACAGTGGCCAAAAAATGAGGATATTTGAGATTTATAATCTTCCAAAAAATGAATAAAAAAATTGTAGCTTCTATTATCATACAATTAATGTGATCAAAAGTAACTCAACATATCAAAAACATCAGTGGAGGCAAAAGAAAGATGATACAGAGATTGGGAGAAACTTCTTGGCAGGCATGTACCTGAATAAGTCAAGCAAGAATACACGTCTCTAGAGAAGACAGTTGGAGAACATGTACTCAGAAAGATGTTCAGACATTATTCATTAGGAAATCATGTTGAAGAGATTTGATATGCTACCTTCCACTTTCTGGAACACCTGCTGTATGCAATAAGGAAAATAAAAAGGACAAATATTGGCAAAAGAAATCAAAAAGAATATTTATTCATAGTTGGTAGGAATGTAGTTTAGTGTCATTGTTACAGAAAACAAACTCATGATATCTCAGAAACCTGAAATGTACTTCACCACACAATCCAGCAACTTGGTTTCTTGTTATCTACACAAAGACAGTGAAATCAGCCTGCTATGAGATACCTGAATTCCCAGTTTCATTAAAGAGTATTCACACTTACCAAGATTTTAGTCTCTGTGTTTATCAACTGAAAAAAGAATAATGATATGCAAGTACCATACAAGTACATTTTATAGATAAAATAGGTATGAATTACTGTGCTGGTCCACACCATATTTACATAAGTGTACATGTATAAATGTTAGTTTAATATGAATACACATAGTTAAAATAATGTAGCCACGAAGAAAGAAATCTTGTTTTCTACAACAACTTCCTTGAATCCGTATCAGAAATTTTAATTTTAGAAAACAAAATGTTGCATCAGTAAGACAATAATTATTCAATTAAGAAAAGTACTACTAACTCACAAACAGTTGTCATTTTTATTTTTTTAAATTTTACATGCACTGTAGTCATTGATTCTATAGGTTAAAATATACTTCACATACTAAAAAGCTGCCATATGTAAAATTAATACTAAATTTTATTTTAATAGAAGCTATAACAACAGAAATAAAAGAAAAATTTTATTGAGAAAGAAAGCATTTACAGACCATATATCTCATTGCACACAACACATCACACAATCAATTGCATGCATAGTTTACCAGGTTCAGTTACTGTCAATAAGATTTTTTAATTTGTCTTTTAGATAATGTATAATGTATAATCTATTGTCCACACTTTCCAACCATTTACTACTCTTTTCACTAAATAAAGACATTTGAAGACAACATTTGTTCTCAATGTCTTCCAATACTCCATTTCCTCAACTTAGTTCATAGAGAATATTATTGAAGAAAGTAGGAATCATTTTTAATTCTTTCTATACAGCAGCCTTATGCTTAACTACTATATAATTTAATGTCAAATACAAAATATAACTTAAATGACAATATAATTTGAAATATTGTTGCTTTTTATAGATGTGTTTACTCAATGGATAGTTCTATAGCTTTGTATAGGAAAATAAACCCACATGTCTTTTAATTTTCTAGTTTTGGGGTAAGGTATTTAACACCATTTAATCTTTAAATGTCAGATTTGTGGAATTAATTAACTGAAATCGTTATAGTACTTAAGTATTACATTCCACTTTCTCATATAATTATCTCATTGACCTTATTTAATGTGATACAAAGATCTTGCTGTCGATGTCGATATAAGATCAAAACCTTCATATTAGAAAATTCGAGGAACTCATTTTTATCATCACATCATCAAAATTAAGAATTACAGCAAAAATATTTACAGAAAAACAAGAACCGAAAGAGTTATTTTTGTCCTAATCAGGACTTTATAAAGAATGTGTTTTTATTAATAAAGGAGTCAATTTTGTCTATGTCTTTGGCACATTGCCGGTGTCCTGTCAGTATCTAACATTTTTGTTCATACCAGACTAACCTACAACTGTCAGCCCCTGAGACTCTCTGCAGGTGTTCTCTGCCCTCTGCAGCCTGCTGGACCCACACCACATGGCGATGCCTGTGAACTAACATGCCTCGGGGAGCAGCTCTCATCCAGTGATTGATGGGAGTTAATGTGGCTGCACTGCAGGTCCCTGGCTTCCAGGTGTGATGTCTCCATACTGAGTGCTCTAAAGGAGGTCCCAGGATCCCAGGCAGGACTTACCTTCCTGTGCTCAACAAACTGGCTTAATAAGGGACCTGGAATTGCTTCTTTTCTGTATTTGTCTCAATTTTCTTCTTTCATAACACAGTTTCTTGGGAAGACTTCACTATAATTTTATGCACACACCATGTCACACTTGTTTCTGGGAAATCCAAAATGCTGCAGGCAGATATGCAAAGGCTTTTTAAAAATTTCTTTCACAGGAACTTCAATAATCCCTAAGAAAACAGGTTTGTTTCTCATATAAGAGCTGTGGGGCAGTTAGATGCTCTGATCCTTGATGTGTGTGGGAGCTCACTTGAGTAATGAGGTTCTCATAGGGGATCCTTTTGGAGACACGGTTATTTGTTAAAACAGAGCAGTCATTTGGGTTTTCTCTTGTGATTCTGATCTAAACAGAGATCGGTTGTTTCTATCATAAGTTAGCCTTCTTAAGAATTTACTCTATAAAATAAAAACTATGATATCATGTCTTTTGCAGTATACAATGGTCCAGTATGCGATTCAAAGCTGCTGAATTGAATTCTTAATTTTCAGTTCCTTTAAAGCATTGTTTAGTCCACTGGTAGTCGTTCTCCTATTTACTAATCAAGTTTTCTAACCTGACGATGTACCAAACATTATCAAATAAGACACAAATATAAAGGCAGCCATAAAGAATACGGAAACATGCCATTCTTCTTTGAAACTGCTTTATATTCAGACATGTTTGTCCTACCTCACAGATTTTGTGGTAGCCAGAATTTTCTTGGATAATATTGATTTCCAGTGCTAGTATTTGAATCTTGAATACTCCCCAAACACCTATAAAGGCTTGATTCTCTGCTGATCCATATATGGAGAAGAAATGGGTATAGTGAGAGAAGGTAGAGTTATCATAGACACATCTTTGAACAGAATGTTGGGAGTCTATGCTATTCTCTATCTCTGAACGAAGACAAAAGATGATAAAATTCCTGTGTGCTTCAGCTGTCACAGGCTAGAGAGCAACAAAGCCAAGTGGCATGACTTGAAAACTCCTACACAGTGAGCAAAAAATATACAATTCTCCCTTTTAAAATGGTTGTCTCTGGCATTTTATTATCTAGCATATTCTGTTCCTGCATGTTTAATAGGTAGTTCCATCATTAATGAGTATGAGGTAACGGGTGATATGTGTGAATTGTTGCATTCCCCTGTTTACTTCCCAGTAAGGCAGCATCAACACATAATGTTAAACAATGAAATCAATGCTTTTAGGTATAGTACTGGAGGGATGCCTAGAGCTGTTAGAAGAATGTTCTAACGGGACCTCACACTGCCTCTGAATAGCCGAAAGATCCTTGCTTGTTTGCCTAGTAGTTTTATCAATTTAATAAATAGGAAATTATTGAGTCCAGATAAATTTAGAGATTGCCTTAGTGGGAGAAGACCAAGATGCAAGAACGTCATGGTTTCCTCTTTTCCCTTACAGATCTAAATCAGAATTCACCATTGTGGACCCTGTACATATAGGTCAAACCCAAGGAACTTGAACTTACTCTATCTCCAGTCTTGAGAAAATGGCAGCTAAACAGCCATTCTCTTTCCTTTGCATTGAATATGTTAGAAAACAAACATATAAGGAAGAAACTTTATTTGGTCTCAAAATTGGTTATTAGATGACACTATTCAAAAAACTATCCCTGGAGAAAGGCTGTCAGTAGATACATACAAACATTACAAACTACTGCCTCCCAACACCTTCCAATTTAAGAGGTTTGTCCCAGATGGTGTAGTAATATTCAACAGGAGGAGATGGCTCTTAGACAAAGTCTCATGCTGAGATTCCTGGCAGCATGATTGCCATTTCAGACAGAGGTAGAGGGTAAGAGTCAGGGACTGATTGTTTTACTTTTCTGACCTTCAGATTGAATCCCAATATCTGTCTCTGGGTTTTTATTAATTATGTTACAAGATGGGTTATTATAAACTTGACACAAGTTAGAGTTATTTCAGAAGAGGGATTCTCAAATGAGAAAATGTCTCTGTAATATTTGCCTACATGCAAGCCTGTGATGAACTTTCTTGATTGCAGATTAATAGTGAGGGCACCCTGTAGATGGTACCACCCCTGGGCTGGTCAAGGTTCTAAGTATAAAAAAGCAAGATGATGAGACCATAAAGAAAAGGCCACTAACCAGCACTTCTCCATGTCTCTGTTTCTGTTCCTACTTCCAGGATTTTGCTTTGATTTCCTGCCCTATGTCTTTGCAGGATGTACTGTGACATGAAAGTGTAAGTGCAGATAAAATATGCCAGGAGGTAAGCTCTGTTTTAAGATGTGTGTCCATCAGCAGCCATAGCAAAGCACAGAATTGACAGAGTTACAGTCCTTGCCACCATCAGCACATTAATTACATTACTGAGAAACTCTAGAGTGTTTGAAGAAAGACACCAACGCCTTTCAGTCACGTCGCCTCATTCAGAATGTTCTCATTAGTACATTACATCCCACTACTCAAAGTTCATCTGTATATCTCTTTAACCTCCTCCTCTCATTTTCTTCAGTTGCAACACCCTGACATTCTAAACTAAACTTCGGGATCTCTACATGGATGTAAGTCCTGAACTTCATATATATATTGTCAGTTTTCTTTAGAATACCACACAGAGAGAACTCTCTGAAGACAATAAGAATTTGGAGGTAATTTTTATTTTATTAGTATATAATTACACCATTTCCAGCTCCTCCCTCTAATCCATCCATAAATTACTCACACTCAATTTTCCCACTCAAACACTTTCTATTTTTTTAAATATTTATTTTTAGTTTTTTTTGTATTGATGATTAAAATATATCTTATTTCATATATATATATATATGTATATGTGTGTGTGTTTCAGTATTGAGTGATCTTACTTGCCAATATGTATTATCTTTAAGGATGAACATTGGTTTATCAAAAGATTTAAAATATGTGAAAATATTAGATAGTAAAGAAGGTCGCACAGCATAGATGATTTCAGTACGTTGTGCTGATACTATTCTAATGGATATTTAAGGTTTAAGTTTGATTAATTAAATCCCAAAATACGATCCTTAATACACAACAAGTTATTATAGACTTACGAAAATGCAAATGTAAAAACTGAGGCATGGTAGGGGATTAAGGTTACTTTATTAAAAATTTATAAAATTATTTCACATCTACATAAGATTCTTTCTACAGAGGGAATTAGAAACGGAAAAATTGAAATGTCTCATCAACTTTACAGACTTTGATGAAGTGAAATCTAGTTATTTTTGTTAATTGGAAAGGTAAAAGCGAATGTTAACTTCGGTTGCCGGAGTGGCACTCTCAGAAAGTAGCTCAGCAAAATGTTTTATTCATTTTACTAAAACATTAAATAAATTAAATTTTAAATTACTGACTTTCCTTTCCATTGCATGTACTAACAGCATACTAGTTGCGATGAAAATAATTCATTAAATTATATCTACAAGGGAATGATAGGGATAAAATAATTAGTATTTGCATTATCTGGTGAATATTAATATTATTAATGTACTTTGTATTCCCTCAAACCTAGTAATTAATCTTATTAAACTTGGGAACATGTATTTTGCACAGTGCATAATAAAATGAGAAGTATCGCATGATTTCTTGATGTTCTAATGAAGCATTAATATAGTGCATAAAATTGAAAAAATGCTTTGTTAAGTTCCATACCCTATTATGTTCAGTTTATACTAATAATATAAAATGGCCAGAGAGAAGAAGAGAGAATTGTTATCCATTTTCATGAATGCCAGGGAAATAAAAGGAAGCACCACCTTGTTTATATGCATGTAGCATTTGGAATTAGAAAGTTAACATATTTCTTTTTAATATGTTCAGCAATTAAAGGAAAAGAAAAAGATACAGTCATACAAGAAAATTCTAGTGAGAGTAATAAATATTGATAAATTCTATAGCAGAACTTAAGAGTATTGATATTGAAATGAAAGAAAATGCTAAATAGACTTGCAAGATTGCTTGAGACTATCAGAAAAATAGATAGACTGAAGATAAGAAAAAGGTATATAAAATAGTTATAATTTTAAAATGTCACATGACCTGGGCACCTGGGAGGCAGAGACAGGCAGATCACTGAAACTAAGGCCAGCCTGTGTTTTGCCTCATGAGGATCAGGTGTGAGGCCCAGTGTAACTTTCTGAGCCTATCTTGATTTTAGAGACCTGTCTTTGACCATGACTTCCACATATGAGTGACTCAGCACAGCCTGATCTAAACCTGCCTCTTCCCTGCCACAATTAATGTGTCAGGAGATTTTTGGCCCTTATTCCTTACTCCATCTCACCATATTCCAAGATTCCCACCGCCTATCAAATCCCTATATAAGTTCCTGCCTAATACAATTAAACAAGATGCTGCTTCGACAGACTTCCAACTCAGGGTTGTTGTCCCAGGTGGCCAGGGGGGAGGTCTGGGTCCTTGACACTCATCATCCTGATCAGACCCAGGGAGAGATCACTGGCGGGTCTGGCTCCGCCTCAGCGCTATCTGCTGGAGAACCCAGAAAGCCTGGTCTAGAGAGCAAGTTTCAGGATAGCCGAGGCTACACAGAGAAACCCTGTCTTGAAAAACAAATAAGTTAATTAATTATGTAACTAAGTAAGTAATTAATGAATCAAATGTCACAGGTTCTGATATTTATGTAACTAGATCCTTAGAGATAGCAAAAGGATAATAGGCCCATTATTAAAGAATATCCCCAAGATTTAAACACAAACTCCTAGAAAATATACTTACACAGCCATTTCCCATTAAATTCAATGTAGAAGCACAGGCAGCTTTGCTGTATTTCTTTCTTAGGTGGAGGGAGCAATGGAATGGACGGAGAGAGTGCCTGGAGAGATGATTGAATTTAACATTCCAGGGCAAGAGTCACACAATTCATTGACAGCTCATTGAACATGAAGTGGTTGAGCTGCTGCCTATATGGAGCCTTTACCCCCTACCTTCTAGACTTTTTGGTGCAGGAGGGTAATCTGCAGTTTGCCTAAAAAGATGCATGGATACCCTCCCAGCAACAAAACCTTTGACCGTCCTTCCTGTAAAATGTGCTGGGACAACTGTGGCATAGAACTTGTAGGAGTGGCTAGCCAATGTCTGTTTTAACTTGAGGTCATGCCAGGAGAGAGAGTCCATGCCAGACACTGCTTAGATAGCCAGGGACTGGAGACTGGATAACCCAGTGACCTAGGGTAGAAGCAAACCTGATTGTCAAAGAAAAACAGTCCTTAAACTGATTCCTAATGGTATTCTGCTGTAGTCATTAATCAGTGCCTTGTTCAGTCATTATCAGAGAAGCTTCTCCCAGCAGCAGATAAGAGCTGATGCAGAGACCCACAGACAGATATAATGTGGAGAAATAGTCTAAATTAGAAGCTATAATTTTCTTTTGAAACAGCATAGTACAGTCCTATATTTCCCTGCTCTTACATGGATGCAAGATATTTGGGGTATGTAATTGAAGATGACATTTAATTTTATTTATGAACAATAATATACACATTACATATTCATTCATTTTTGTTAAATTTTGCCTTAATGATTACAAAAGTTAAGTTTTGCCCATTTTATGAGAATAAAGCATTATGTCACTTTAGGTTTAATTTTCAGAATTTTTTGTTGCTAGTGAAGCTGGTCACATTCCAAGTCATTAATGCATCGGAACAGCATGGACTCTTACATGTTTATTCAGAATAAGCTATCTGCCCTTCTTTAATTTTCAACTTTCTGTACATTTATGTGTTTATACTGTTTGTTTTTAATGTGTGGGCAAGCATATGTATGTTTATATTTGCTTACATGCTACATATCTCTCATCAATGATTCTCTGCTTACTTGAATTGCAATATGGACAAATTCTCAGTATTTTTTATTTGTGAACTTATAGTATTTATGTACTTATGCACCATTTATTTACTCATTTAAGCATGCTTCATTGCTATTCAAAAGAACTTACACTGTATGATTTTCATCCCCATTATTCACTTGAATGTATCCTCAACAAGACTTAACTAGACAGTATTAAAGTCATGCCCTTTTAGATATATTTTCAATCTTCTGTTCATATTCAGGGAAGTTGACTGAATTTTAACATAAACTGGATTATTTAATTGTTAAGTTACTTGGAAAAATTATGTCTTCTCTGGAATTGAATAAAGTCACTCTGCAATTAATCACTAGCACACTTAAAGCCATTATATCTTTCTTGTGAAATGATGCTTGACAATGGTAAACCAACCAAAATGATCCCCAAATTGTTTCTTAAAATCTTAAATAAGCATCTTGGTTTCTTTTTGTTTGTTGTTTCTCTTACATGAGTTGCTTAGTTTTGTCTCTTTTCTGCCTGTTCATTGAAGACTTTGTTATAGAAAGTTCTTGGAAAAAATTTTCAAGTGATCCCAGCAAGGGTGATTACCTGATTAGAACATGAATAATTTCAGAGAGTTTGACAGGTTGCAAGTACAGGGCCCACTGTGGAAGGATAGTCTTGTGTGTGAGTGTGTGTGTGTGTGTGTGTGTGTGAGTGTTTTAACTTTTAATCCTTTCTAACACAGTTCTATTGACTCCATGGTTATATCTACACCCGTTGCTTAAAATATGGTTGCCAGTGATCAGCTTGAGGATAATTTGGTAAACTTTGTTCATCATAGCCCATTTTCTCTCATTGACCTACAGAGTGGAATCTACCTCAAACTTAAGAAACAGAATTGTCCTTCCAACTAATGATCAGCAAATTTGTCAGGTATTTGAAAACACAAAGCATTTCAAGTTCTGATACACTTGGCAATTCCTTTATTTCAATTATTTGGATATCATTTATATTTATAGATTGCATTTTCCAACTTCTTCAAGCACCAGAAAGGCAAATTGATGAGGCTTTCAAACCACATGTGAGTGATCCTATCCCACAGTTATGGCAGAGTTGGTGAGAAATAAAGGGCTTCACAATTCCAATCTCAGAAACTTTTCTGGTATGTGTGTATCTCCTACCATGGCTTTGACGGGAAACCCATAGGAACACAAATTTCAGGTCAATTAAGAAGTCCCACAGAGCTTGGTCTCTTAGTAATAGAAATGGAGGAAGAGCAGACAGGAAGTGGGAAAAGGGAAGAGACGGAAAGAGAGGAGGGAGGAATAACTGGTTGGTATGTAAAATAAATAACAAATTATGTTATTTAAAATTTTAAAAATCTATTTAAAAATAAGTTCCATGACCAATTCATTTTCCAGTGACTGAGATTATCCATAATTTTCAACTTTTGGTCAATTTAGGGTGTCTGGTATTATAACAGACATTTTCATTATGAAGTTTTGACTTTATGCAATGCTTTATAATTGATGTATTTAAGATACAGTGATGTAAAAATAACTATAATCCTATAATATCATGTGAAATAAGCTCCTTAATTCGTTTATTTTTTAACTTTTATTTTTTCATATATAACACCCAAACCTCCCAGTCCCTCTCCAACATCCCTTCTCTGCCAGATAAATTCCTTCTCTGTGTCCTTTCAAAAGAAAAAAGAAAAAAATAGAGCAGGCTTCTGAGGATATCCACTGAACATAGTCTAACAATAAGACTGGGCACAAACCTCATATCACAGCGAGACATGGCAACCCAGCAGAAGGAAAAGGGTCCAACAAGAACACCAAGCTATACAACTGTATGGTCTATCTATTTAAAGGACCTAGTTCAGACCCATAGAGTGTCAGTGTTTGTCAGTTGTTTCTGTGAGGTCCTATGAGCACTATTTAGTTGATTCTGTAGACCCCTTGTGTCCTCCATCCCTCTGGATCCGACAATCCTTCCTTACCCTCTTCAGTAGAGTTCCGTAAGCCCTGTCTAATGTTTGGCTGTGGTCTCTGCCTCTGCTTCCACCAGTTCTTAGCTGAAGCCTCTCTGATGGCTAAACCCCGAACTATGGTTATAACAAAATACATTCAGGAATCATTTCATTGACATTTTTTCTTTGGCTAGTCATGCTTGGTTCTCTCCTAGGAAGCTACTGTATATAATGTATGAAAGAATAATAAATTATACACACATACACACACACATATATATATATATATGTACAAAGGTTAAGAAAGAAGATATTTAATAGAAAAACAATAAATATATGTCTTTATTGAGAAAGAAAAGTTACTGAAAGTCAATTTATTAGCTTCAAGATTAAAAAATTATTTTGTTGCACAAATATTTCTAATATGTCAAATTTATTGGATCTAATTTATCTTCATTTATCCAGAATATATGCACATGTCCATTTGAATTTATTTTATTTATTTAACTTCAACAACTATTTGGCACATAAAACCTGAATTATTGTTTACAACGTATGTTCTGAAGTTTATATACACTGTACAACGTATACAAAATTTTTCTCCCCCCTTAAGACGGGTTCCCCTGGCTCTGCCTAGTGTTTGACTGTAGGTCTCTTCATCTGCTCCTGTCGTTGATGGATGGCACTTCTCCAATTCAATTGGTCACAGATGTATGCGTTTAGCAGAATACCATCAAGAATCAATTCACTGGTTTATTTTTTTGACAGTCTTGATTCTATCCTGGGTCTCTGAAGTGTTCAGCCTCTGGTCCTGGCCCCCCAGGCAGTCAAGCATGAATTCTCTATCCTGAAGTGAGCCTCAAGTTAGACCAGTCATGGGTTAGTCACTCCCATGAGTTCTGTGCCACCGTTACCCCAGCTCATCTTGTTGGAGGACAGATTGTAAGCCAGAGGTTTGGTTGCTGGGTTGATGCTCTAGTCTCACTGCTCATAACCTTTCCTGGTCATAAAAGATGGACAATTTGAACTCTGTATCTCCTGTCCCTGCATTGGTGGAAGACTCAATGAGAATCACTCTTATATAGTAAAGGGGCAGTCGTTAGCCATTCAAATAACCATTGTTCTGCTCCCCTTCGTCTGACCAAACAACTTTCTGGACTTTAGGCAAGTCCAAAACACTGGCCTTTCAACTAAGCAAAAACTAAGTTTGCTAACAGATTGTATCTGAGGCAGTAAGCAATGAGAGCTTTATCAATTTTGCTCTAATCTAACATTTTATCTCAAAAATGTATTTTGAAAGTTTCTTGATTAATGATTTTCTTTGTTTTGTTTCTATCAAAATTTTAGGAGACTGTTCCCACTTTGGAACATGTAGTTTGTGGTAATGTAAATTTGTGTTCCTGGGGTTATGGTCATTTATATTTAGCTCCGGAAATAACTACACTTTATCTTCTTTGAAGTGAAAATTGTGTTTTGTGTCAAGAACTCTGTCCCTCATCTATGGTACTACGAGAAGAAGGTAGAATTTTGAGGAGGTGACCTCTAGTGGAGGTAACTCAGGTCATGTGATTATACACTTATGGGGAATACGAGAAACTTATGCATAATTAATAAATCTCAGAGAGAGGAAATGAGGTTCAATTTGAAGGCTAGAAAAGCAAAATAGCCAGCCACTGGCTCTTTCTTCGATCTCAGTCTGAAACTGGTGATCTTGCCTCCAGAAATCTCAGAATGAGACCCCGTCTGAGAACTATCTCCTACCGTTATATAATCCTCTCTAGTTCTGAAATTAAAGGTATGCACCACTAATGCCTGGTTTCTATGGCAAGCTAGAATGGCTACTGGGATGAAAGGTGTGTGATATAGCTGCCTGATCTATACAGTTGGCCAGTGTGGCTGTTTTACTTTACTGATCCTCAGACAAGTTTTATTTATTAAAAATACAAGTGAAATGCTACTATAAAGAAACTGACAACTTCTTTTGTTAATTTTCTCCATTTGCCCTGAGGTAATGGTTGTAACTGTGCTACTTGCCTACATCAAGTGATCATTACTTAAACCTCTAAATCTATCTGGCCAACTATACACTTTCCCCTTTGGACTATTCATAGGAATTTGCTACTGGGGAACTGTTTCTTATTTCTGCCAATCATACTCATTTTAAAAACACTTAGTATGGAAATCTTTTTCTGAATTTTCATTACATTTTAAAGTACCTGTGTTTTATGTTCTCATTTATTCTTTTTCAAGTATTGTGGTTACTGATATGCCAGGACAATTTCTATCACAACATGCATTGTCGGCTTATCTTGTTGCTTGTTTTTCTTCACACCACCACTGAAAATACACAGATTTTACTTGTTGAACTTCTCATTTGTCCCCCTACCTAAGGACATTTTTCATTCGAAAATTCTTAGTCTTTGGAATTAGGTTTTGCCACGGACCGGTCCTCAAGGGACCCATGAACCGAGGGAGAACTAGGGCGAAAGACAGGAGAACTCGGGATTCGGCTAATGACAGACAGACTCTCACACACAAGAGCGATGTGAAATCTGCTGCGTTTTATTTAAGACAAGGTAAAGTATTTATACTTTCACAGAAACTGAATAAACATCAATCACAGAAGTTGACACACTTCCTTCAAGGCTA
>LOEQ01002535.1:44771-118555 GCA_001685075.1 Bramus lutescens
ACCAGCCGGGGCTCGCGGCTGCTCTGAAACATTTTTAAAAATTATATATCATTATTTCTGATTTGTTTGTTCTCCTATTCATGTGTACTTTTTCTTGGAACTTGCAATATTTTGAAATTTAAAAAAAATAGTTTATTTTTGCATCTGCCTCTGCCTAACCACCCACAGTATTCTAGCAAACAGACTCACATTTGCTGTGTGGATTCAAGTTTCTGTGAGATGAAAGTAAAGTCAGAATTTACTTTTACTTTGCTTTCTGACTTAGTTTCTATAAATTGAGCATTTTATTTAACTTCCACACACATTATTCGATGTGATAATGTATAAAAAGAGTTAAGTGCCCTCATGCATGACAGTGGACTGCAGCATTAGAGACCCCCCAAGGCTGCATGTATCTTTCTAGTCAATACCAGGACATATCACAAGAAATAATATGTGTGTCATAGTAGCCAATGCTTGGTAGATTATAAACACAAAAAGAAACACCACTTCTTTAAAATTGTGCAATTTTGAATACATGAAATCTGTCAATCTTCAGATGGTATCTATTTTTTATTTGCAATTTCTGCATGATTAGTAATTTTGAGCATCTGCTGATATGCCTATTGAATATTTTTCTGAGGGAATATCAGATCCTTGATGTTTATTCATTTTTGTTTTTATTTTTCAGTTGTAGAGGTAATGAATGGGTTTAGATTGAGGAGATAAGTTCCTGGGTTATAACTACATTCAATTTAGAGCTGCACATACACATTAAACATGGTTGACACACAAAATTGTATACAAATCATCTCAACGAAGCATCTTAAGTGTGAAATAATCCATAGACACAACCGCAATAATTTTATTTCTTCTTATCTAAAACTAACTAGTAACCATTTCTACCAACAGCATTTTTTAAGTTATTTAGACATAAAAGTACATCCAGCAATTCCTGAAATACCCACATGCTACATGAAAACTGAAATATGTGCCCCAAATTATCAAGGCACATAAGCTATGTGAACTGAGCCATAAAATCAATTAACAGATATTTTTCCGCAGTTCAGTAGTCCTTCCTAGCTAATTTGCATACAATAAAATATATATCCCACTATTTAGATGACTTTTTCTTTTCAGTGATAGCAGGAAATCTCACTTAAAAACTATATTGGATTTGTGCATTTTTGTTGCCTTTACACAAAGTCATTTACTTTTCATTAACCTTTTTACTGACTTTTGAGTTCTTCTATTTTCAGTCTTCAATAAACAAATAGAACTTAATGGTGGCTTGCTAAATATTTTGTCTTTTAAAATTCTAAACACATTTTGCAAATACCTTATAATATTCATAAATTGAAAAATAAATTTTAACATTCATTGATTATTTTCCCTTTTCCTGCATTCTTTCAAATTTTCATGTAGAATATAATCAATTTTCAATAAATTTTAATATTTTAAAGATTTATTTATTTCCTGTGTATGTGTGTCTTTGTGTGTGTTTCCTAAAAGGACAGAAGTTGGAAAAGTCACACCTCAAAAGGAATACACAAATAAAGGGCTAAAAATATGTGGCATAAGTTAATTTAAATTATAAAATAAAAACTGCAATATACAAAAATATAAATTGGATATATGTTAATATCAGAATTTGATAAAAGCTACTATAATTAATTCCAATAAAAACTTTCTCTATGAAGCAGGCTAAATAAAATGAATATGTGAGTGCAGAATATTTATTTTTATATGGAATGGAAAAGATAGTATGGTGTGCGTGCTATTATAGACCACTGTTAAAAAGGCCAGGTCTTAGATGACCTTCAGCTGTGACCGTTGTGTGACATTTGTATAAATGAATGCCTATTAACATCACCCACCTTCTAAGGATTTTTAAGAAATTAATATTTGAATCTGACTAATGGAAGGTTGCTGTAATTCTTCATCATTAAGATGACCTATGTCATTATTAGTGTAATGACTAGAATTTCCCTTAATTAATTTAATAAATTTAATTACACTCAGGAGTCATTATGAAATGGGGTAGACAATCAAAATGGAATAACAAGCACAGGGTTACTTTATAAAGAAACTAGAACTGAGGTCTCTTATAAAATTATAAAAACTTTTAATGTTAAATAAAATATTATATCTTAATTATAATCTGTTCCTCAATTAATTAATAATAGATTATTATAATTTAAAAGTATAAATATATTTGCAGAGTTATTAAAACAAGTAATACTTAAAAACTATTGTAAAGAGTTGTTATTTCACTAATGATATCATTTACTTTGAAAAAGCAAAGAATCTTTAAAATTATTACTATTTTGATGGAAGTGTTTAATAAATTATTTAATTTGATTTTGATTTGCACTTCACAGTATTTATTTTAAACCAATACATTTTGCCATTGAATATATACAGTCATATTTGTGACTTATACTTCAAAACTATAAAACAAAATAACCAAAACAAACAAACAAACAAACAAAAACGCCATGCATTTGAGAACAGGGATAAGAAGACTCTGAGCTGGAACTTATCTGAACGCCCCCTCCCTGAGGATGAACTTTAGTGGTACTAGTAGGCATCATGCAAGCTTCCAAGTGAGGGGGCTACCAACAGTCCCCACTTTAACATACTAATTACAGTTTCCACTTCATCCCCTCCCCCTCCTCCCACTTTCTTATCACCCCTCCTCCCATCTGCTCTTCAGAGAGGGGAAGGCCTCCCATGGGGAGTAAAGGAATTCTGTGAAATCACCACAATGAGGCAGGACCAAGGCCCTCCTTCCTCATGTCTAGGCTGAGCAAGGTTTCTCTTAATAGGAAATAGGCTCCCAGAAACCAGATCATTCACTAGGAGTTGCTCCTGGTCCCTTTGATTGTGGCCCATTGATACTGGCCCAGAGCCACCCTTTGTCATTGCTTCCAGGGGAGCTAGATTAGCCTTATGCAGGTCTCCTGGTTGTTAGTCCAGAGTCAGTAAGTGAGCTCCCACTAGTTTGGGTCAATTTTTTCGGTGGGTTTCCCCATCACAGTCATGGTTATCCCATCGCTGCTCTCTCTCCCCGACCTCTGGGAATACACCCAGTGGTTAGAGCCACAACTAACCACTTTAACATAGTAAAATTATACATAACAGGTATCAAGCAAGAATTTATAGTTATAGTTATATATAGTTATCAGTAGGAATTTAAGAGTATATGGAAATGATATGTGTGGGTTACCTGACATGGTTATGCCATTTGTATTTACATATAAATGGATATAATTGGTATATTTTAATAGCCACATGGAATCATCCTTTAAAGATACTGAGGCAATAACATGTTTTAACCAAGAGCAAAGAAAACCAGTTATTTGAAATTTATTAATGATTAAAATATTTCTAAATATTTCTATGTAAAATAATGACAGCAAGACAGTAAGTATAGGAAAATTGTGAAAGAAACATTAATGATAAGAGAGGCAGGAAAACTTAAGTAGGAATGTAGCAATTTTAATAATAGAATTATTTGTCTTATGCACAAAGGAACTTAAGTTCATATCGAACATTCATAGTTTGGAGAAAGAATTGTAAAAGAATATCTTGTAAATACTTCAAGGATGAACTTTATGAATAATAATAATTTATTATGATTTTGATGTCTTTCTTTCATTTATCCCAAAATGAAAAATCATGTCATAATACATATTTCTCAAAAAATTCTTCAAAATAGTTTATTTAGTCTATTAAAGAGTTCGATATATCTCCTGAAAATTATGCTATTCACTAGGGATTAAGAAACTATGAAATTATAGTAGAAATGATATGCTTAAACTGTGGAACTCTGCTTCCTCTGTACCAATTAGTAATTCAAGGACATCCTGAGAGAGATATCAAGCCCTTGACAATGACAATGAAGAAACACCATGGCATATTTTTAATGTTATATTTACAATGTCATCAATATAAATGAGTCATGAATAGTTTCTTAAGTAGGATGAACATTTAACTACAGTAGTGCAGCATTCACATATAGAAACATGCTCTTACTTTGAATGCAATGATATATTTTTATAATAACAGATTCTGTAGGACTCATTTCAAATTTTAGATAGATTTATTCATATCTAATGAAGTGATTTTTAGATATATTTCTAATGAATGATAAATTATATCTTATATCTATTTTTAGAATTACATGGAAAGAACAACACACGACTTTCTGAAAATGGTTAATTTTGCAAATATGTGCATTCTCAGAGCAGCATTAACTGGATATAGAAAACACCATGCTATAATGATTTCTAAGGTTTTCTTATCCTTTTTATCTTCATTAAATCCCAGATAAATTGAGTAGATAATGTAGTCATTACATAAATGTTGCAAATGCAATCTTCAGAGTCAGCCTATCTTCCCCTAGAATGGAAAAGCAGAGGACAAAGAAATGAACTCCAGAAGAAGGGTAGTATAGTCAGGAGAGGAAGCAGAGGGGAGTGACACCTCCGCACCAATTTATCTTTCCATGAATTTCAGACTGCCTGGCCGCAAAAGCAAGGTCTCCACACTTTCATCCCTTCCCTAGGTTGACATCACACTTTGAATAGAAATGTAGAAAGGTGGACCTTGAAACGGACTTCCAAATAAAGCTTCAAAAATAACCCCACTTTTCTTCTGTGAAGGAAATGGAGTTACAGACAAAGAACTCTCTTAGGCATAATCAGGTAAAGCCCAGTATTCTACAAATCCAGTGATTTTTCTCTTTCAAAATAGGGAATCTTTTAGATGTCATTTTTCCTATGCTTTGACTCATATGAAAATCAGTCTGGGAGAAAGGTTGAGGCTTTTCTGTTCTCCTAGAAAAGTATTAAATACACCCTCTCAAAGGTAATTTAACATAGCTTTTAGCCTTTGTTTTCCAGGTTTATTAAAAAGTCAGACTACTACAAATCTGAAATTCTGGTTTCTCTGTGTAAACATGAGACTGCTCGTTTGTTCCTGGCCCCCCAGACCCAAATAATTACACAGAAACTATATTAATTGTAACACTGCTTGGCCTATTAGCTCAGGCTTCTTCTTAACTAACTCTTGTGTCTTAAAGCAACCCATTTCTATTAATCTGTGTATTGCCATGAGGGTGTTGCCTACTGGGAAGGTTTTCCTGCGTCTTTCTCCTTTGACAGTTACATGAAGTTGTCTTGACTCTGCTAACTCTCTCTATATATCTCATTTGTATTTTCTGCCTAATTTTATTATGCCCTGTCATAGGCTGAAGCAGCATTTTTATTAACCGATGGTAATAAAACATATTCACAGCATACAGAGGGGAATCTCATATCATTTCTATTTAGTAAAAGTTACAAATAATCTCATTATACCACATCAGGTTTCTTCCTAATTTCTTTTGAGATATATACATTAGTTATACTTCCTGTTTCTGTGACCAGATACCAGAGTCTATGATATATGTTTATGACCATTTGTGAGTCAATCAGATGACAGATGTAAGTGATATAAGACCTATACTCTGTCTGTAATTCTGTCCCAGAAAGATTTACTTTGTCTTGTACAATATAGATGATCAAATTTCTGTTTTCTTTTCCTTGACAAACATGGGGGTCACAGAGTAACGATATCAAGGAACAAGGTAGAAAAGAGATGAATATTTATGACTAGCTTCAAAGGTCATGTAATGACATTTATTTTGCATCTACTAGTTGAAACAGACAGAAGCCTTACAGAGATTCAAGGGAAAAGTTCCCGTATTTTAGTGGAAATTCAATTAAGGATCATGCAGCTATATATCAAAACTTTAACATGTAAAAATATCTGTGGGGCCATGTTGCATGGCAGACTTTTCTTAGGGAGCCACAACATACACATACATGTTTCTTACCCAAGTAAAAGAGTCCACAAAAGATAAAAGTATTGATATTTGTATCAATATCCAATTTGGTAATCAATGAGATTTATTTGTTTGTTTGTATTTGTTTTTTGAGACAGGGTTTCTCTGTAGCTTTGGAGCCTGTCCTAGAACCAGCCTCTGCCCCCCCCCCTCCACCAAGTGCTGGGATTCAAGGCGTTCACCACCACCGCCCAGCAATCAGTGAGATTTTCAATAAGGTGACTAAGAGCTTGATGAGGGTTACATATAAGTGGAAGGGAAAACACAAGAGCATCATCATCATCAACCCCATCCCCACACAGGCACTGACCTCTGAAAACTGCAATACCGGATCTCTAGGTAGCTGGAACATTTGAATTACCTTTTTATTTTTTTGTTCTGCAGTTTGGCTGGTTAGTCTCTACCCCCAGTCACTATTCACCACATATTTTCTAATAATCTACCCCAAGTCACTATTTACCACATGTTTTCTAATATCTAGATAGGGTCCATCAAGAAACTTCCATTTCTTTTATTCTCCCAGACAGGTAACACTTGTGACCTTTCATTTACCACCTGAGGCTTAGGTGTTAGGAAGGACTAAATAAAATTTATCCAATTTGTGAGCCTTTTGTGAGTCACCTGATGGTCCTGTGAGCCTTTGGAATCTGGAAATGCCCCGTACTCTCTCCTTCAGGGAATGTTAATAAATTTAATGTCATGTGGTTCTACTGAGGATCATCGCAGATGCTCTGCTTCTTGTTGAGGACAATTTTGCCAAACATAGAGGAAAAAGCTATGAGTGTGTTTGATGTAAAGAATCTTGGCATTACTGGAACATTTCTGACATTTCCAACTTTGTCTGCACATCTGTTACAGTTGTGGTCTGTTACAGGCTTGGTCTTCTATGGGTCTCCAAACAGTGGGGACAGGGTTGCCTCTGACTCTGTGACCTGCTTTTGGGACCCTTTTCTATTACTAGGTTGCCTTGTCCAGTATTGACAGGAAAGGAGGTGCCTAGTCACTGCAGCTTAATATGGCTGTCTGATATACATGGGAGGCCTGCCCTTTTCTTAAGAGAAAGGAGTGGATAGGGGATGGGAAGTTTGGGGAATGGGGCTAGAAGGGGAAGAGGGAAGGATGGGAAAATATGATCAGGCTGGAAAAGAACAATTAATTAATTACTAAAATAAAAAATGAAACAAAAAGGAATAAAATGTATGCTCTCTGAGTGCCGCCTTTAGAAAGGCAGATGGTTGTAGGTTACTCAGAACACTTCTGTCCCAAGAGACAGTCTTCCAGATTCAGAACCCTCCAGAGAATAAATAATGATGAGACCATACAAGCCATATCAAATTACTAGGGTTGAAATAAAATAACTAATATCAAACATCCAAAGCTAAGAGATATGGACTGAAGGAGAAAGACAAGGCAGGAGACACACCCTCAAACAGTGACCCCCAGACACTATAAATCTTTCCGACTCTTGGACTACAACCCAGCCGCAAATTGGAGTTCAGCTGACAGAGTTAACAAAGCACTCATCCCTACAGTAATGTGTAATCGCACTTCTTATGTAAACTACAACCCATCTTGAAGTTATTTCACTCTTTGTTTCATTGTTTTAACATCTATGTCTCTGTGTGTTTCATGTACATGAAGAAAGTTATGCTTGTGTACGAGAGAGTACAGCTATACACATTGAGGCCACAGAACAACCTTACCTCTTTTTTCTTCATTTATATGTCTGTATTTATATCATTTTTTCTGTTCTTCTTACTCCAACTCCTCCTCTTCCTGATCCTTCTCAGCTGGCCTCTTTTGACTCGATATATGTATTGAGTATATAGTATTAGAATAGATAATTTACATAAATCATAACATATAGAATTTAATATGTTAATTTACAATTAAATTACACCTATAACTTACCGAATCCATTTTGTACGTTTTATATATATATATACTTTCATGGGTGATCACTTAGAATCAGATAACCAATTAGGCTGCTCATCCCTTGGGAAGGCTATTTCTCCTTTAATGAGAAATAATTAATGACCTGTAGCTCTTTTTCCAGGGGTGGAGCCTTGGGAGATTTCCTTCACCCACAATGACCTATCAGTTGGTGCTGTCATTGTTAAGGTCTTATTTAGGTATCCATATTGTTGAAATTTCATGGGTGTAACTTCCCTGTCATATCTAGAAGACAAAAATGTCTCAACAAACATATTAATACTCTGGCTCTTAAAATCTTCCTACCCTCTCTTGACGAGGTTCCCTTCACCTTAGATAGAGGATTTTGTTGTGGATGTATCAACTTGAACTGGGCACCCCAAGTTCAGTTGTTCTTTGCGTTTACGAATTTGTGGGGTTTTTTGTAATTGTCTGTTTCTGCTGTCAAATGAAGCTTTTGCAGAGGAAAGGGTACCTGAATTGTCCTTGCCCCATTATCACACTGATGATTATCTCGAATATCACCATAGAATCTTTGTCCGGGGACGGATGGAGACAGAGACAAAGACCCTCATCAGAGCAACGGACTGAGCTCCCAAGGTCCAATTGAAGAGCAGAAGGAGGGAGAAGCAAGGAAGTCAGGACCGCGAGGGCTTGCTCCACCCACTGAGGCAGTGTGCCTGTTCTAATGGGATCTCACCAAATCCAGCTGGACCTGAACTGAATGAGCATGTGATCAAACCGGACTCTTTGAATGTGGCTGACAATGGGGGCTGAGAAGCCATTGATAATGGCAGTGGGACTTGTTTCTACTGCAGGTACTGGCTTTTTGGGAGCCTAGTCTATTTGGATGCAAAACTTCCTAGGGAGGAGGGCCTTGGACTTCCCACAGGGCAGGGTTCTCTGCCCTCTCTTAAGGAGGGNTATCTCGAATATCACCATAGAATCTTTGTCCGGGGACGGATGGAGACAGAGACAAAGACCCTCATCAGAGCAACGGACTGAGCTCCCAAGGTCCAATTGAAGAGCAGAAGGAGGGAGAAGCAAGGAAGTCAGGACCGCGAGGGCTTGCTCCACCCACTGAGGCAGTGTGCCTGTTCTAATGGGATCTCACCAAATCCAGCTGGACCTGAACTGAATGAGCATGTGATCAAACCGGACTCTTTGAATGTGGCTGACAATGGGGGCTGAGAAGCCATTGATAATGGCAGTGGGACTTGTTTCTACTGCAGGTACTGGCTTTTTGGGAGCCTAGTCTATTTGGATGCAAAACTTCCTAGGGAGGAGGGCCTTGGACTTCCCACAGGGCAGGGTTCTCTGCCCTCTCTTAAGGAGGGAGGGGGAGGGAGAAGGGTGAGTGGGGGAGAAGGAGGGAAATGGGAGGAGGGGAGGAAGGGTAAATTTTTGAATGGAAAAGTAAAAATACAAAAGTAAAAAAAAAATAAATGAAGCTTTTGTTGATGATGGGTAAGAACTACATTTATCTCTGGGTTCACTAGCTAGTTTTATATCAATTTGACACAAGCAATAATTTTCTGAATAGAAGAAAATTTATTTGAGAAAATGACCCCATAAGGTATGGCATTTTCTTAATTAGCAATTGATAGATGAGGGCCCAACCCATTGGGAGCTGGGCCATCCTTGGGTTGGTGGTCCAGAATTGTCAGAAATCAGCTGAGCAAGTCATGAAGAGCAAGTCGGTAAGGAGTACCTCACCACAGCCTCTGTATCAGCTCCTGCCTCCAGGTTCATGCCCTGTGTTCTGATTGTAATAACCCCTTTCCTTCTTGAGTTGCCTTTTGTTATGGTGTTTCCTCACAGCAATAGTAACTCTTACTGAAATAGAGGGTATAAGGGTAGGTATTAAGTGTGGAGCACCAGGGGAGGAATCCATCAAAGTGAATTCTGGGTACTAATGCACAGGCATGGCTATGTCCAGACAATAGCCTCAGACTTATGAGAGTACAAATTTTCTACCACCTCCTCTGTGCTGTAAGGTTGCCTTCCTCTGGTTCAGGTACAACTATACACAACTTGTTTAGAAAATGTCAGGGGTAGTTATTTATGTCATGGAGACTGCTCCCCTACAGAGACTGATTATTCTTGGACTAGTTAAACCTTTCTCCTTGATTTAGCTGTTTATCTAATATCCTCTGGTTTATCTGTATGTAATAATCCCACCTTGTTTTTCTGTATGCAATAACTCATCTCTCTATTCAACTATATATAAAAATGGTTTTTCCAGGGTGCTGAGGCTTCTCCATGAGAGAGCCCAGGCTACCCAATACCAGCTTTTATCTATGTGTGTTTGTCTTTTTTCACTCTCTCATTATTCAAGGCATATAAGTCATAGTAGCAATGAAAGGATATGACAATTTAGAATTCATTTAAAGATTATCTAAATTTGACAAAGTAACTGTAGTAGTTCCAAATATCTCACTATCCACAAGTAAGTGGCTAGATTTATAACAGGAGACATGAACACCCTCATCCTAAATGGGCACTAATTCAATTAAGAAGTTGATTACTTCCAAGACATAAGTGATGTCGTGGTCCTTTCAGTGCTATTGTACCATGCTCATCAATGTGCTGGTGTCCTGTCCTGCTCTTCTGCTAATCTGCTCCTTTCATTCATAGCTTCTCATCACTCTTCAGCATCCCAGACTGAGATTACAAGCACACCACCTCACCTGTATTTTTACGTGGGTCCTGTAAACCAAAGTCGGATTTAGGTGAGTTCTTTGCTGACTGAGTCATAACTCCTCTTAATCAAGTTCTTGAATTATTTATAAACAGTCTAAGGAAATCAACACAGCTTAACTTTTAGATAATCACAAAAAAACTACTTGGATATGTTCAAATAAGTCAAATGCATTGAAAAAAGCCTCCCTAATTGTTACCCTTGCTTTGTAGATAAATCGCACCTGCCTATATTGTCATGTGGAACCAGCCACACCTTCAGTATTCAAGATGCTGCTCATATCATGAATTAATTCTTTGCAAAAATAAATCCTCATAAATTTCAGTTGCCCAAACCCTCTATTCTAATAAAAAAACCTGCCATTGTAAATATTGATTTATTTGCTTATTGAAATGAATAACAATGTTTTATAGTATATAGTACTGAATATGGCCTAGTGAATTTTCAGAAAAGGTGAGTATTAAAAATACTCAAATGTAATGAATTTTTAGTGAATTATGAGAACAAAAATAGTGTTTCTTCATAATGATGGCTTGTAAATGTATCTTGAAAAAGATCTTGTATATATTTATGGCAAAATAATTCAAAATATGTAAAAGTAAATGTGGGAGAGATAAAACTTGTGACCACATTTTGTATGACTGCGAAGTACTGGTATCAGTTCTTAGAGAAGCAAATATATTCAGTATTCAAGGTAAGCATGTAGAGGGGAAAAACAGAGTTAAAGCTTTTATTTTATAGCATTATGCCATTTCATTTTTTAAACTATGAAATTATCAATTTTAATAACTAATTAGCTTCTCAGTCTTTGTAATGCCTACATCTACATTTTCTTTCTAAATTCTAAATATATATTTGTAACTTAATTTGGCTGGTTAGACATCAAATTCTTTTGTATCAAAATTTTATAAATAGATCTTTGATAAAACGATAGCCTTTGATGTGTTGGTTATAATTTTATTTTGCTTGAAAAGTGTCCTTTTAGACACTTAGATGCACATTTCCTAAAAATAGTTTGTTAGGTTTTTTATCTATTTTCTATGCAATTCATATTATTGTACTATGAATTAAATTTTGTAAAAGCACAGAGAAAATAGCTCCCACGCAGAGCTCACAGAGACCATTTTAAGAGAGGGAGGAGGGATTATATGAGCAAGAGGGGATTCAAAGCCATGATAGGGAAACCCGCATAGCTAGCTGTGCTAGCTCCTGGGAACTCACAGACTCTAGACTGACAGCTGGCAAACTTGCATAGGACAATCGAACAGGCCCTGTGCATGCTGGCAATAGTTGCGAAGCTTGGTGTGTTTGAGGGGATTCTGGCAGTGGTACAAGGATCTATCTCAAGTGTATGCGTTGGTTTTTTGGAACCCATTTCCTATGGTGAGAGGGCTTGCTCAATCTTAATAGAGTAGGGTGGGGCTTGGTCCTGCTTTGACTTAATGTTCAGGCTTTGTTGATTCACATAGGAAACCTTACCCTTTCTGAGGAGTGGATAGGGGGTGGGTTGAGAAGGAGGTGGGAGGAGTGGAAGGAAAGGAGGGAGGGGGAACTGTGGTTGGTATGTAATGAATACAAAATTTAAAATGAAAAATTTTCACAGTACTTCAAATCAAATGATTAAAACATGCATGGGATTACTGAAGAAAAAAAACCTCCTCAAATATATTCATCTGGGCTGTTAATTGAATCAGCTAATTTTCTCTGTTTCTCAGTCTGAAAATAAAAACATTTTCTTCTCAATATCAAAACAGCAATATATATACATTCGATTATCCCAGTATTATTTAAAAAGTAATAATATTGGGAAAATGCTTTTATCCTTTTAGCTCTACTCTACTATAGACATCACAGACTGGGAGAATTTTAGGAAGTCTTCCTGCTCCTCAAACTTCCACATACTCTCACTGTCTCAGTGTTTCCCCAACACTATCCCAAGTCCCATGTCCCCCTACTTGCTCCAACTGGAGCAGGGACTCCACACTCTACCATAGATGAAGCACACTGGAAAAGTACCAGGCAGGCTGCTAGCTAGCCAAATTGCCCAACTCTATCAGCTCTTGCTCATCCTTCCCCAAATTCCACACCATCCTAGTTGCTATATGCAAGTTCCTAACTGAGGTAAAAACTCTCCACTCTACCAGAGACAAAACAGACTAGTAAATATACAGGCAGGCTACCTGTCTGACAAATTCCCCCAGCATCTCACTATCTTATCATCTCCCCAAACCAGTCACCAGTTCTATGTCTTCCTAATTTTCATTCCCCAGCTTCTACCTGGGGCAGAGACTTCTTTGTCTACCAGAGACCATACAGACTAGGAGAAACCCAGGTAATGTAGATTAGAAGACCAAGGAACAAAACAAGCTTCTAACAAAGAAAAACCTAGACCTTTAAATATCCCAAACCTACACATCTAGAGGCCAGCATAAGAACACAAGAAACAATAGTCAAAGCAATATGTTACCATCAGAACCTGGCTATCCTCCTATAGCAAGCCCTGAATATTCCAGCATAACAGAAGCATAAGAAAAATACCTCAGAATCAACTTAGTAAAGATTATTGAGTTTTTAAGGAGGAAATTAATTAAAACAATTAACTTAAGACAATTCAGGAAAACACAAACAATTAATTAGAGGAAATGAATAAATCTCTTAAAGAAAGCCAAATAAGTAATCAAACAAACAAAAAACAGTTGAAGGAAATGAATAAAATTGTTACAGATATGAAATTGAAAATAGAAGCAATATTTTACTTTCCAACACTTTTTAGAGTATCTTGGAAGTAAATCAGTCTTCATTGTGAAATCTGATTACCTTCCAGAAGATAATTTGCACACAGATGTAAATTGATGCTGGTATGTAGTCCTGATATAAACTTATAGAAAACTCCTCTCAAGACACAAACCTACTCAGAAAAAAAAAAAAACACAGAAAAGAATCCATTAACATTAGATACAGAATATTTAGTCAAAAAAGGCAGTACCTGGGTTTTTGGTTAATATTTAAGAACACTGTTATGGCTGGAATATGAAATATCTCTGCAGGCTTAGGTTTGGGATTCTTCTTGTTCTCTTGGGGCCTAGCTGGAAAAAATACAGTGGTGGAGGCAGGTCCTGAGAGACAATACTATTCATGTCACTCTCTGCCTCCAGTCTGCAGTACATCTGTTTTCTGCCACACAGTCCACCATGATGTCCTTTTCACATGCTCAGGGCCAAGTAGCCATAGAATAAACCCTGTGAAAATCGGAGCAACATAAGTCTTTCTGTATGTAAAATGTGTCCATCAGCTATGTTGTGCTGTGGGACAATGAATGGTCTTGTACCTTGTAAAGATTTCTCTCTTGTACTTGTTTAATAAAATCCTGATTGGCCAGTAGCCAGGCAGGAAGTATATAGGTGGAGCAACCAGAACAGGAGAATTTTGGGAAGAGAAAAGGTTCAGTCTGCAGTCATCATCCAGACACAGAGGAAGCAAGTTGAGATTGCCTCACTGATAAGAGGTATTAAGCCACATTGGATAACACAGACAAGAATTATGGGTTAATTTAAGATGTAAAAGATAATAAGAAGCCTGAGATATTAGGCAAACTAGTTTATAAAAAAAACAAGCAAGAAAAAAGAAAGAAAGAAGGAAAGAAAGATAGAAAGGAAGGAAGGAAGGAAGGAAGAAAGAAAGAAAGAAAGAAAGAAAGAAAGAAAGAAAACACAAACTGAGGCTGTCCTGGAAATGAAGATTCAAGGTATGAAAACAGGAACCACAGATACAAGCAAGAGAATATAAGCGAGGCAAGACAGAATCTCAGATTTTGAAGAAAAAATAGATATATTGGTCAAAGAAAATGGTGAATCTAAAAAGTTCCTGACACAAAACATCAAGGAAATAACAGATACCATGGAAAGATCAAGCCTAAGAATAATATAAATAGAAGAAGGAGAAAATTCCCCACTCAAAGATCAAGGAAATATCTTCAACAAAATCATAGAAGAAAATTTCCTAACCTAAAGAAGGAGATGAATATAAAAGTATAATAAATGTACAGAACACAAAACAGATGGGACCAGGAAAGAAAATCCCATTGCCTCCAAGCACTAAATATTCAAAAAAAAAAAAAGAAAGAAAGAATACTAAAAGCTGCAAGGGAAGAAAATCAAGTAAAATATAAAGACAGACCTATTAGAGTTGTACTTGATTCTCATTGATGACTCTAAAACACTGAAAGTCCTGGAGATACATTCTGAAGATTCTAAGAGATCACAGATTCCAGCACAGATCACTGTACCCACTAAAACTTTCAATCACCATGGAAGGAGAAAACAAGATATTCCATGACATAGCCACATTTAAACAATATCTATCTACAAATCCAGCCCCACAGAAGGTAACTAGGAGGAAAACTCCAACTCAAGAAATTTAATTCCATTCAAGAAAACAATGCAATAAATAATTGTACCCCAGCAAAACCAAAAAAAGGAAATAGCATGTGGGTGCACACACACACACACACACACCCCAAGATCAACAACAACAAAAAACCCAAGAATTAGCAATCATTAGTCAATGATATACTTCAATATCAATGATTCATTTCCCCAGTAAAAAGACACAGGCTAACAGAATAAATATATAAACAAGATCCATTCTTCTTCTTCATAGAAGAAATAGCTCAACATCAAAGATAGACATCATCTCAAAATATGGGTTTTAAAAATATTTTCCATGAAAACAGATCCAAGAAGCAACTGGTATAGCCATTCTAAAATCTAACAAATAGACTTCCAACCAAAACAATATGAAAAAGATGGGGAAAGATACGGCACACTCATCAAAGGAAAAATTACCAAGATAATGTGTCAGTTCTAAACATCTATGCCCCAAATGCAAGGGCACCCATAACTGTAAAAGAAACATTACAAAAGCTTAAATCACACATTGAACCCCATACATTAATAATGGGAGACTTCAATACCCTACTCCCATCAATAGACAGGTAACCCAAACAAAAACTAAACAGAGAGATAATGGAGTTAGCAGATGGTATGACTCAAATGAACCTAGCAGATATATACAGGACATTTCATACAAACAGGAAAGAATATACCTTTATCTCAGCACCTCAAGAACATTCTCCAAAACTGGCCATATACCTGCTCACAAAGCTAGTCTCTTCAGATATAAGAAAATTTAAATAATTCCCTATATTCTATCAGAGTACCACACACTAAAACTGGATTTCAACAATGTCAGAAAAAAGAGAAAGCTTACAAACTCATGATACTTGAACAGCACTCAACTGACTGGATACTGGGTTGAGTCAGAAATAAGAAAGAAACCAAAGACTTCTTAGAATTCCGTGAAACTGAAGGCATAATATACAATAACCAATGGGACACCGTGAAAGCAGAGCTTAGAGGAAAGTTCTCAGTGCTAAGTGTCTTCAGAAAGAAATTGCAGAAATCTCATATTAGCTACTTAACAGCACCTCTGAAAGCTCTAGGACAAAAGGAAGCAAGCATACCCAAGAAAAGTAGACAACAGGAAATAATCAGCTGAGGTCTGAAATCAATAAAATAGGAAAAAGAAAAACAATGCAAAGAGTCAGTAAAACAAAGAGCTGATTCTATGAGAAAATCAACCAGATAAGCAAGTGCTTGTCCAAACCAACTAAAGACAGAGACAATATCAAAATTAGCAAAAGGAGAAAGGAAGAGGTGGAAATAACAACAGAATCTGAGGAAATCCAAAGGCTCATTATGTCAGACATCAAAACCCTGTACTTCATAAAATTAGAAAATCTAAAAGAAAGAGATAAATTTTTGATATGTGCCCCTTACCAAAGTTAAATCAAGATGGGATAAACATCCCTAAAGAAATCCCTAAGGAAACAGAAGCAGTCAGTCAAAGTCACTCCTCCCTTAAAAAAAAAGGACAATAAAGACAACTATAGATGAATTTCCTTCATGAAAAATGATGAAAATATTCAATAAAATACTTATACACAGAATCTAAGAATACTTTATAAAGATATACTTCATCCACCATGATGAAGTAGGCTTCATTCCAGAGATTAAGGAATATTGTAACATATAAAAATCTCTCAATATAATCCATTATATAAACAAACTGAAAGAAATAAAATAAAATAATATCAAATCATCTATTTGGATGCTGAAAACATCTTATACAAAATCCACAATAATATATGGATAATAATTATTTATAATTATTATATTATTAGTGATTTATAAAATCATTATATTATTGATTACATATATTATCTTTGTCAATAATATAATGAGAAAAGTCTTGGAGAGATCATAGATACAAGGGGCATACCTAAACAAAATAAAAGGCAATATAGCCAATTTCCAAGCAAGAAATTAAATGAAGAGAAACTTAAAGCAATTTCACTAACATCAGGAGCAAGACAAACCTGTTTACTCTGTACATTTCTATTAAATATTGTACTTAAAGTTCTAGCTAGTATAATAAGAGAGCTAAAGGAGATTAATGGGATACATACTGGAAAGGATGTAGTCAAAGTATTGCTATTCACAGATATGTTAGTATACATTATTGTTATCAAAAATTCTTCTATTGAATTTCTACAATTGATAAAATACCTCCAGAAAATTGGATAGATACAAGGTCAACTGAGAAAAGTCAGTAGCTCTCCTATATACAAATTAAAATTTGGCTGAGAAAGAAATCAGGGAATCAACATCTTTCACAATAGACACAAATTATATATGATATCTTGGGAGTAACTCTAATCAAGCAACAAAGCCCAATGTGATAAAATATTCAAGTCTTTGAAGAAGGAAATTGTAAAAGTTATCAGAAAATGGAAAGATCTCTCATGGTAATGGATCCATAGGATTGACATAGTTAAAAAAAAATGCCATCATACCAAAAGCAGTCTACAGACTCATGGCAATCCCAACAAAATTCCAACACAATTCTTTACAGATTTTGAAATAATAATATTCAACTTCCTATGGAAAAACAAAAAAAAATTCAGGATAGCTACAACAATCCTGTACAACAAAAGAACTTCTGGAGGTATCACCATCCCTGATTTCAAACTCTATTGCAGAGCATAGTAATAAAAACAGTATGATTTTAGCATAAAGATAGACAGATGGATCAAAAGAATCAAATAAACGATGCAGACACAAATCCACACTCCTATGGACATCTAATTTTTGACAAATAAGCCAATATTACACAATGAAAAAAAGAAAACTGCTTCAACAAATTGTGCTGGTGTGAATGGATGTCAGCATGTAGAATAATACAAATAGATTCATATCTAACACTCTCACAAAACTCATGCCAAAGTGGATCAAAGAACTCAACCAGATACAGTGAACCTGATAGAAGAGAAAGAGAGAAATAGCCTAGAACATACAGGAAACAAATTCCTGAACAGAACACCATTAGTGCAGGCATAAAAATCAATAATTAATAAAACTCATGAAACTGAAAAGTTTCTATAAGGCCAAGTACACCTTTAATAAAACAAAATTGCAACCTACAGAATGGGAAAACATCTTCACCAAATCCACATCTGACAGAAGGCTGATTTCCAAAACATACAAAGAACTCAAAAACTATACAGCAACAAACCAAGTAATCAAATTAAAAATGGATACATATTAAAACAGATAATTCACAACAAAATAATCTCAAATGGCAGAGAAGCACTTTCAAAAAATATCTAGCATTCTTAACCACCAAGAAAATGCAAATTAAAGTGACTCTGAGATTTTTACTTATCCCATCTTATCTGTCAGAATGGCTAAGATCATAAGAGCAAGTGACCCCTCATGGTAGAGAAAATGTAGAGCAAGGGGAACACTTGTTCATTGCTGATGGAAATGCATACATGTATGGCCACTTTGGAAATTAATACATTGGTTTCTCAGAAAACTGGAAATAGATCTACCTCAAGACCCAGCTATAAAACTCCTGGGTGTATACCTGAAAGGTAGAAACCTAGTGCTATGGAAACTCCTAGCAATATATTAGGATGACTAGCTAAGACTCCAATTAATTAGGGATACAGAGCTTGAACTGACCATATCGTATAACCAGACAAGACTTGCAATGAAGGGATTGGATGACCAGCCCAGCAAAAAAACTTTTACCTGTAATTTATTCAGCCAGCAAGATTTTCTGTGGTAAAGGTGATGCAGACATTGTGGGAATGGCCAATGATTGAATGATCAAGCTTAAGACCCATGCAATGCAATGATAGAGAGCACACACCTGTCACTACCTGAAGGACCAGAAACCAGAGACCTGATGGCCCAGGATAGCGACCTAGGATAGAACCAAATATTCCAGACCCAAACCAAACAAACAAATAAAATAAGTAAATGAAATGATTCCTACTGCTACTCCACTATAATTGTAGACAGGAGACTGGAATAATCAATATCAGAAAGGTTCTATCTATTAAGTATTAGAAACAGATGCAGCGTCTCAGCCAAATATTAGGTGGAACTCAGTGAATCATGCAAAAGGGGAGAAAAGAATTGTAGGAGCCACAGGGGTCAAAGACACAAGAAAAACCTGGACTCAGGGGCTCATTAAGAATGAACCAACAACCAGCGAGCCTAACATGCGAATGACATTGATATTTTTGTGAGACTCCGAACAGAGAACAGGGGTGCTTCTGATTCTTTTGCCTGCTTTTGGGACCCTTTGCTTCCTACTGTACTGCCTCAACCAGCCTTGCTATGAAGGTAGGAGTCTAGTCTTATTGCAACTTGGCACGCCATGTTTGGTTTATATCCCTGGGAGGTCTGCCCTTTTTAAGAAAGGGGCAACAGAGCAGGAGTGGATAGGCATGGGGGTAAATGACTGGGAAGACAAGAGGGAGAAAAAAGTGTTGTCAGAATGTAATAGATGAGAGAAACAGTGAAAAAATAATGATTTTGTACTTTCAATTTGTGTATAGTATAAAATTGTAGAATTTGAGAGTTATTAATCAAAACATTGACAAAGACACTCAATTGTTATTATTGATTCAAAAACATGCAAAAGCATAGCTTATTTGCCCTCATCTAATATTTCTTAGCTACCGAGGAGTGAACACTATTGCCAGGCATTGCTAATTTCCGTCTCTTTAAGATCTATTATTAGTATTTTACTGTGCATGTGTATTGTCATGGGTATTGCCATACAGGTATAGGCAAATGAGTGCACACCCTTGTGGAAGCCATAGGCACTGAGTATCCATGGAGCTGCAGTAGCAGTTGGTTGTAAACCATCTGACATGGTTACTAGGGACCACACTGGGGTCCTCTGTAAGAGCACTAAGTCCTCTTAAATTCGGAGCCATCTTTCTAGAGCATAGACAAGATTTTGTTAGTGGTTATTGGTACCATATTCAGTGATTACTGATTCTCTGAATTTTTCACTTCTGTTATGCTATCTAGCACTTATGGGATACTCTAATTCAAGAACCTTGCACAATACTATACAAATATATGTCACAAGTGGAAGTGTCAGTTGATATCAGTCCCTCAAACAACAAAGGACATATCCAGTAAGCAGCATTTGTATCTGTACTAAAAGTTGGTGTTAGTAAATTATAAAAGAATAAAATATAAAATAATAAAAATCAATTAAATATGGTTGTGTGCACTGAATTAAATAATTTTACAGTGAAACTATTTTATTTTAATATTAGAATTATAAATTAGGGATATTTTATCATTTTAAAAGGAATAATATCCATGTTCTAAATTTCTGTTTAAAAACAAGGCAGTGATATTCTTATCACATACAAAAATACCACACATCTTGGGAGAATTAAACTCAATGATCAAGTGTCATTTGTCTATTTTTTTACTGTTGTAATTCAGGTGGTTCTAATGACTTTCAGAATGAAGGAGTCTTTAACAAGACCTCTGAAAGGCCATGTAATTAAAGAGGCAAAAAATGTTATTTCACTGGAGAACATGCTGTCAAGCTGATGTACAGAATTATATTAGAATAAGGCAATACTCTAAATGAATAAACGTTGGTGTTTTGACAAAGGCAATCGGGTCATTGTAATCATTCTATTACAATACTTACAAAATTAAATAGGATTTTAAAAATCACATTGGCCAGTGGATGTGAAGAGAGAATAGCAGAAATTTTACTGCTCCAAATATTGCCTTATATAAGATGGCCACAAATGAGTAAAAGTAAAATATATGTCTATATGCATATTAATATCTATATCTATATATCCACATAAAGTTCTATCTACATTTTACCAAAATCACCTTAAAATTTAAAAACCATTTTAAAAGATTTTAGGCTAAATACAAAACAAAGTTAATGACATTGTGAACTTGCCCATATATAGCCAGTTTAAATTTAAATGAAAGATGTTCATGACTGTTATAAAACTATGTATTTTAATATTAAAATAAACTAAATAAAGGTTTTACTGCTGTTTACACAGATAGAATAAAATAGATAATAGTTATTGTGAAAGATAGTATTTCTTCATAAAACCAGAACACACTATATCAGAAGTTCTTTCTATCGGAATGTATTGTGAATACTATATGAATCAAATTTATCCCACTCAATAGCTCTGTCTAAGAGTTAATGTTGATCAAATTGTTTTCTAATGTTTTCAGTGCCATTACTTTCAGATAGGAAAACAAGTGTGACATTCACTAAAATAGCTGGAGTACTAACTGATTAATTATAATTCTTTATAAAATATAGTTATTCATTATAGTTACACAATAAAACATTTTCTATTTATATGCTACAAAAATGACTTCTTAATTTGTTTAAATTTTGTAGTTTGGGATTTTCCTTACTTTGTTTCTAATGAAATTATGATTCTAAACAGAATGTAGCATTCCCAATATTATATGACTAATGCATTGATATTTTTGCTTTTCACAGTGCCATGGCATCTAAAGAGCACATCAACAAACACATGCCCTCAGCAGAGATTCCTGCAAACAATAATGATCCAAATAAATATATTACATGTGAGTGAATGCAGGTCTCTTTCAAGGCACATTTTTTGCTTATATATTAATATTAATTTAATGCTGGATTTACAAAAAAATATTTGCTTTCAAGGAACAGATAACTCTTGTCCTTTCCTCATTCATAAATTGGAAGTTTACCTGGATGGGGCTCCGAGTGTATCCTTCCCTTTGTTCTGTGGCAGAGCAGGCCTCTTCTTAATGGTACTAATCTCATAACTATAGTAGCCTCTCTTCCAAAACAAACCATAGCTTCCTGGTCTTGTAGTTGTTTGTTTGTTTTTCCTCACAAAACTGCACTTTTTTGTTTCCTTTTGACCTACTTGTTTTTTTATTATTATTATTAGCATTATAAGTAATGGTACTAAACATTCAACCTTATGAAGTCTTAAAAAATCCTCCACCAAAGAAGTGAATCCATTGCTTCTAATTAAGTCTCAGACAAGTTCTTAGAACAAGGTAAAACAACAGACAGATCATTTGACGAAATAGAATAGGAATGGCTTATATCCTAGTTGTTAAAGGCATTTCTTTTCTCGGAAACTTAGTTGACCCTTACTGTTGGCTTTGTCCTCAAAACTGCTGCCATTTTCAGGTAGCTATTAGCACGGCCCTTTAATCTCTGCTCTCGGTATTCAACCAAATTCTAGTCAAACATCCCAAAGTCTTCCCCAGTTCTCTTTAAGAACCGCGACCTATTTCTTCAAAGCAACAGCTGACTCCTAGTGACAATGTCTGTATTAATTGTTTTCTGGTTCAGTGATAAGGCACCAAAACCAATAGTGATCTATGGAAGAAGGAGCTTGTGTTTGACTTAAGGTCCCAGAGTGATAAGATGCTTTGAAGGCTAGGAAATACGCAGAAAGCAGCAGGTATCGCACAGATGCAGAAACTGACAGATCACATCTTTTACGAAGCTGGTCTGTGGTGGCCATGCCTTTAATCCCAGCACTCGGGAGGCAGAGGCAGGAGGATCTCTGTGAGTTCAAGGCCAGTGTGGTTTACAAGAGCTAGTTCCAGGACAGGCTCTAAAACTACGGTAAAACCTTGTCTAGAAAAACCAAACCAAACCAAACCAAACCAAACAACAACAACAACAACAAAAAACCCTATGTTTTACCAAAAGCATGAGGTAGCCATGGAAGTGGCATGAGGCTACGAACTGTAAAAGCTTGAACAGGTTTCTTTATGCAAGGCCACGTGTCTGACGCTTACCAAAAACAATATCACCAACTCAGACCCAAGTGTTTACATTCCTAAGTTTATGGGAGGCATATCTTATTTAAACCACCACAACTGACATGTTTTACTGATAATTGTTGTAAAGGGTGCTTTTGTTATTTCATTAATTGTTTTGTTTTATGCATGTTTGCTCTGTGTGTGTGTGTGTGTGTGTGTGTGTGTTGATATATATGTGTGGTACAGACATGGCTTAAACTGCCAATGGACATCAGAGGATAATTTAAGGCAGTCATTGGTCTCCTTGTTCTGAGACTGAACTTAAGTCATAGGCCTGGGGTCAGGGACCTTTGGCATCTTGCCAACCTCTAAAGTTCACTTTTCATAGTGATGGATTTGTTGTTGTTGTTTGTATTCTAAGGAAAAATCTTGAACATTTTGTTCTGTGAATTGAATTTGCCTTATGAAACCTGTTTCCTTTTATTGTGCAGGTATTTTAGATCCCCTCAAATCCTTTTCCCCCATGGATTGTCTTGATGTTCGTGTTTATTGTAGGAAAATAGATATAAATCTCTTCCTGTGTAAACTTTGGAATTATTAAATTAGTTTCTTTGGGTTTTATGCAACTTTGAATATCAGGAATAATTTTCAAGCTCACAATTTTATCCTTTTCCCTTTCTACCTCCCTTTCCGTCTCTTCTCTTCCTTCCAATTCTGTTGTCAGCCTTATCATTTCCTTTATCGAGACATTTTGATGCTGTGTTCAGCTCTATGGGCTGGGCACTCTGTCCATAGAGAGTCTAGACAACTGGTGTTTGAACTCAGTGTTTTGTTCCATTGATAGAAACTATTAAAATATTATTAATATCTTTAGTAAGACATAATAACTACTTCATTTTACTATAATCATGCTACTATATATTAAGAAATTAACTTCAGGATAAGTTTTGAGTAATATAATTTCCATTTACATATAATATTTGACATAATTTCCTAATTATAATCTATCATACACTACAGTAATTCAACCATATTTTTCTATTGCAATTAATTCATTTTAGCTGTCTCATTAAAATGCTAAGTTCTAATAATGATCTTTTAATTAAAGGTTAAATTACATTTTACTTAATACACTATCAGTTTAATGAGTTCCAAGACAAACACAGGTACTTTATCAAGAGAATAAAATGACCTTGTGTGATGAATTAAATCATTCTCTATTTTATAAGCATTCCACATTAAGACATGTTTATCTTACATTTCCTACTGAACACAGCTTGAGGGGGAGTTGTATGTGCGTCTGTGCACAAAAAAATATTATGATGTTTTTAATTACTGTAAAACATATTTCTAACGTTCTTTAAAAGATTTATTAACAGCCATCCAAGTGCTTAATTAATACAAAAACACTTTAACGGCAGTGGTGACCCTTGTTTATACAAGAGATGTGGAGAAGCAAAGTCTCTATCCAGAACTAACATAAGCACTTTGTCAAAACTGTCAAAATTGAGTCCTCAACTGTTTTATGCTTTGTGTTTTGAGACACCATCTTATGTAGCCCAGGCTGACCTAAAACTTATAATGTAGGCAATGATGATTTTGAACATCTGATAACCCTGCCTTCACCTGCTAAGGATTAGGATTGCAGGATTGCACCAGCACACCCAGTTTTTATGCTGTAATAGGAACTGAACCTAGGGCTTCCTGCGTCTAAGGTAAGTAAGCATTTTATCAGCTAAACCTTAGCCTCTGCCCCTCTTGATATTTTTTAACCTCATTCTAAATGTGTGAATTCAGCATTTCTAGAAATTTTTTTCTTCAAAAAAATCATAAAACATAATAATGTATTATAGGCCATAATTTTATGTCTAGCTGTGCATTCTTGCTGCCCTTCATGTAATGACTTCATATGTTTGTTCTCATTTACTTAATGTTCTATTGGATTTATTTTCATTATGGATTTTATATACTTTATTAAAATCACTTTCAAAGCTGCTGTATCCACTTATGCATTCTTCCAGAGTGAAAATAATATGACAAACATTAAATCTATTTCAACCTAAATCTCTTAAAATATATAGAAGAAACATAGATCTGAATGGCTAACATAGTTGGAAACTTATGTTGTCCATAATTTACAGGGAACTCATTTTCTGATTGTTTACTGTCTTTCCTTGTAACTCATTCTCTGGCTTTCCAAGGGAAATTATTTAAACATTCTCAACCTGCTCATCTTCCTAACCAATAGAAATTTTGAGTAATTCCTGCTGTCTTTTTTTGGGCAAAATATAATAGCAGATGGGCAATAGCAAACTTTCTCAAAATATGAGATATAATTAAAATATTGGTATCTAATATCTCTATATTCGTCAACTTTTCTATTGACATGCAATTAAATGCCCATTTTTGCAATATAAGTGTGAAGGTATGATGATAGCATTTGGCAGTTAAGATTGGTATAATAGTTTATGACATTCCCTGTGCTATATTTCAGAGAGAAAACTAGAAAAGGTGTATATGAAGTTATAGGGGGATTTATAATACGTGGTGGGAACTCAAAACAGACTTATAATTTAGTGTACTTGATCTAAGGATGCTTTCATCACTTTTCTGATTAGTGAAGTGACAGTAGGGAGAAAAGATACTGCAGAAACTATATGTTGGTGAGAATTCAAATGGAGGATGAACCCAGGCGTATCAAAGAGAATCGTGCCCCATCCATTCAGTACACCTTCCTTGCAGAGAATGAAGCCATCGCTACAAATGTTTATGAAACTCAAAATGAAGGAAGGCCTGCATGATCCATGGCTTTTTCTAGAATTCATAAATTTACTGTTTTAAAAGAACGATGACGCAAGTGTTTGATTTTGCCACATGTTTAGATTTATTTATGAGTACTACATTGGCATATACCAGCAAGAAGTCTCTCTCTCTCTCTCTCTCTCTCTCTCTCTCTCTCTCCATATCCATTTGTGAGTCTATTTATTTGTTCTCATCTACTGCCGGAGGAAACGTCTTTGATGATGACTGAGCAAGACACTGTTCTGTGAGTACAACAAAATGCTCCTAGGAGTCATTTTAATACTATGTTACTTTACAGCCACAGTAGCATTCTGTTTTTCTCTAAGGTTCTGGCTTATCTAGCCTCAGGTTCTTACCCATCTGAGCAGAGCTGTGTATTGGTTCCATCTAATGGAATATGCTTTAAATCCAGACAGATATTGGTTAAGTGTGTGTCACATGCTGTGATCCACTGTTAAACTAACACACCTTCAAAGAAGCCATAATCGTTTATCCCTGGTCGGTGATTTATAGGATTTCAAGCTGAGTTGGTGTTTTCCTTTCTCTTCTGGTAGCATCGAGAGTACATTCTAGTACCATGACCACTAGTCATGCTGTGTAAACTTCTTAAACATTATTAAATTTGGTATTGAATTATTTAATTTATAAATTTTGTTTTTGTGGCCATCAAGAAAATAGGAAGATAGTTTTGCTGACTTTTCCAGTCTTACCTAACGGGAGGTGGAGTCACAGCTTTACAAAATTAATTCTGTGAAGTATTTTCCCTTTTAAGGTTTTAAAATCACCTCTGAATCATTTGTGTTAGATCTTTATTTTTTCTTCAGGGATTTCGTAATAAAAGGATGTCTAACTTTGTCAAAGAGTTTTCCTATAATGATTGATATAATTGTCTGGGTTTTGTTCTTCATTTTTTATTACATGCATTGCTTAGTGATATTTGTGATCCCTGACTTTCCCCCAGAAGCTCAGAGAGTTAGATAATTTGCTGATGTGACTATATCAAAATCTCATTAAAAGTTTTCTGCATATTTAAAAGAACAACCAACATAGTGAAGAAGTAGACTACACAAAAGTAAGCAACATAGTGAATGTTAGCCTTCTGTGTGTACACAGTGTATTGCCATCTGTTGTCATAGTGAATGTTAGCCTTCTGCACCTACAGAAGGAACAATCGACAACATAGTGAAGGAGAGGCCTGTATAGTTGGACAGAACTCTTATCAAATACTCATCAGACACAAAACTGATATGTAGATTATATAAAGAACAGTAAAACTTCAACAAAATAAATAAAATAACCCTAATCACAAATTTGCCTTGAACAAAAACAGAGATTTCAGTGAAATAAGTAAGAACAGCTAATAAATGCATTAAAATAATTTCAGTATTTTTAGCCTTGAGGGCAGCACAGATCTAAACACCATTGACATTTCTTCTCACTCCTACAGGAATAATTAGAAATAAAAAATTAGTACTTGAAATGAAAATTAAAGGTGGCTAAGTCTGCCCGCATCCATGGAATCTTCAAGGTAACGAGAAAGTGTAACTGCAGTCATGAGAAATAGTTCAGCAAGGATTAACAATTATCTGTGAAAGTAAAGGCTCAGGTTTTTGAAAGCACAAATAAGCTTTTAGAGGAAAGGAGGAAATCTAAGGCAGGGCATGTGTGAGGATTTAATTTAATTTAATTTTAACCTTAGTAATTTAAATTTCATTAGTTCATGGTGCTCTCATTTTTAATTCACACAGGTCCTGTGTTTTCATTGCAAAATGCAATAGCAGGTTTTATAATTAACATGTAGTCCAGATTACCTATTACAGCATGACACATTGCAGCCACCTGTTCATGTCATGTCACCTGCCTTCATTTATGATTTTGAAGGTAGCTAATGGTTCTGGCATTTTTAAAGGCCATGGTTAGCACATTGAGAAAGAGATCATGGTAACATTCACTTTTACAATAGACTCAAAGAAAATTACGTATCTGACAGACTACTAAGTCAATATAAATAAAACGTGCTTATCAAAGTCTACAAGTGTAAACATGACAAACACCTTTGGGATTTAAGATTTTAGCTAATACTGACACAATGGAAATTTCAGTACCTGAAACTACAGATGTCCGAGTGAAATAATATCCCAATTCAAGGGAATAGTTATTATTTGTTGCTACAGAAAACAAACATTGTATGTTTTTAAGTTAAGTGACTAATTTTTCAAAGCTATGCAAAGTATTTGAAATTTATGTTTGAGAAAAAATAATTTTTAAATGATTTAAATTGTCTTTGAGAAACATTATAAAGAAATTTGGTAGGTACATTTTTATTATAGCTTTATTTGGCCTGGGAATAACTCATTGACAAAACTCATGATTTTATCAATGAGCAATTTTAATTGACTCATAATCTACTCACTCTTTGGCAATTGAATGGATGCCATAATATACTCACAGCATATTTAATCTACTTTAATACTTTTACTCTCTTGGTAACTCATTACCGGTACATGAAAGTTAGACTCTGCATGCTATCAGAGAGAAAAGTTACTATCAGCACAACCCACCCATAAACCTGCAACCTAGATCAGTGACCTGCCCTCAGCAGTGGTACAAATGTTATACATGGAGCCAACTACTGTTTTGTTGGACTTCATACCCATTCCATGAGATGGGAACCATAACTGACACTCTTAAACTGGCCAAGGATCTGAGGCTAGAATGATCCCTTATGGGCCTAGGGGAAAACCTTATATTATTATTCTGCTAAAGAAGCGTGACACATTTTCACATGTCAAAGGCTTCTTATTTCATGATTTCTATGGGTCAGAAGTATAGGAAGGAGTTAGTTAGGATCTCTATTAAGTGTGGGGCAGACTTGCATCAAAGAATGGCTGAGTTGAATTCTAATTTATGTTCACAATCTGCTCCAAATTGAAGTAGCTGGAAGATCGCTGTTCCTTAGTGTTCTGATGTTGAGAATCTAGTAATCTTGCTAGCACTATTTTTCATCTACATACACATGCAGGTTGGTAGGAAGTTTTCAAAGGTGGGAGTTTGCAGTGGCTTTGGTTTCTAGTATGTAAATTTTATGCAGCCGCAAGGATTTAGGTGTATGGGGCCATAATCTCATATTCTATTTTAAATAAAATAGACTGAAAATGAAGTTGTGTCTTTTCCACGATCAATACAAATGTTGTAGGTATGAATCAGGTTCTGGAGGTCACCCACTGAGATTTGCAGGATCTGTGTCACAGAACACAAAATTGAACCAGAGACATATAGACAGTGGTAGACATAGAGACAATTTAGACATGGGACATAGAGCTGGAATGATTATAAAATTAAAGGTCATGGCCAGGAAAGTCTGTTCTTTCTCTGAATAATTTATATAGGACCCAATTTTTCCTGAATTTTTAACCTGAGGCTTTCTTACATAACGTGTTCTGACCTTCACGTATAGCTCAGGTGGGAAATGTTTTCAGTTTCTTTTACACATTTACTGTGATATCCCACGGCTCTGCATCCCCCATACATTCTCTTGCTGCAATTGTAAAATGAAAAGCCAACGTTTTTTGAACCAAACCATCCACTTGTTTTTGGTGAAAGACTCTCTAGTGTTGATAGAGAGATGCTCTTTAAGGAGGTCCAGATATCCAACTGCTTTAGGGAAGCCCATAACTAAAGAGGCACTAACTCCATCAGCAATGTTACTCCATACCAGGTTCTAGAGCGCGGAAGTATGAGAGAAGAAATATGGATAAAGCAATTCAGAAAACTTACTCATGATTTTCAGACTTCTGAATTAGTACACCCATTTTTTCTTACCTCAAGATATATAATGTCTAGATATTGAGAAGGAAATTACCTTCAACAACGCATGCAACATTAGGAAATTAAGGGAAAAGGTTCTTCACAGAAGAGAAGTAATATAGACCTACAGTGCCATCTACCTACCTTTAATTTAAATGGTGCTTTTCTTTTCTTTTATAATTTTTTTAATTTGAAATTATAGTCTACCATGGAAATTTGTTTATTCACACTAATAGTCACATGGAATTTTAAAAATGAATACAATATGATTTTAAAAGGACTCTGTCATCAATATGATTATTTTTCATTTTGTTCTTTGCAAAGCCATAGTGAATATGTGCAACATAGCATCTTGTACCTGTTAAGGTATTTCTGACTGGTGTTATAATGAAGATCTTATGTAAATGTGCCTGCGGGAATTTCTGTATCACCAATGGTTTTTTCCATATCTCAGAAGAGCTACACTATCTCATGATGGCTAAATCAGGAAGAGAAACTATACTGTGCAGGTATGTTAGAGTTGGATTGGGTTGCCTTGGTCATTACAACCTCAAGCTCCTCAGCATTATTTATAGAATAGGAATGGAATTAAGCAGTGATCCAGTGATTCTGTGTTGAGACATGCTACAGTATGACCGACTGTTTTGCCTATGTCGTAATGAAAGGCTCAGCTTGTTGGTGTGACAGCACGGAAAACCTGAGTAAAAATTTCAAAGAGATCCAGGTTATTGAAGAGAGGAAATTCAAAAGTTCCCAGATATTTCATTGTATATAGGAAAGCATGCTAAAATATTTAAATATTATAACTATTTCTTTCAATAATTTTCCTAGGCCTATATAGCTATATATTCTATTTAGTTTTTGCCTTCTTATGTTTTTTATTTGCATGCATGATTAGGGTATGTCAGGTTGTGAAAAATATAATCCAAGTTTCTATTTTTTCTTCAACTAACCTTTTTGTGAGCAATGTTTCTATCTCAATTCATGAAGACTTAAAAAACACATAATAACATTTAAATCATTAAAAGACTTGCATATTATAAAGTTCTTTAATGGATTTCCTTTTTGGAAAATTTGTCATCCAGTTATGAAATGTTGACCTCCTGCATTTTCTCATTTTGCTCTTGTAAAGGTTTGTAACATTATAAGTTGCAACAATTTACAAATAAATGCATTACTTTAATTTATGTTCTTGTTTCTCTTATTCTGTTATTTTGTCACTGAAGGCTTTAGATTTCTTTTTGTATTTTCTAAATTTCTTCATGGAGATATCAAGTACTTGTTATATAAAAGTAAACATGCACTGGGCTACCTCAAATTCTAACATTACCTATGATGAATTTTGACCATTATTTTCTTGGTTCATTTATTTGAATCATGATTTATTATCCATTTATCAAAATCTGTCTTACTATGTATCCTACTTCTTAAAAGTATTTTGTGTGTATGTTTATGTGTGTGTTTGTCAATGTATGTCTGTGTAAGAGTATATATGTGTATGTTCATGTGTATGTACAAGTGTGTGTGTACACATGTGTGGACACCAGAGGTTAAAGTCAGGTGTCTTTCTCAATGTCCTCTCATCTTTTTTTTTTTCTAATGGGTCACTCATTAAAACTGAAACTCACTGATTTGGCTTTCATGACTGGCCAACAAGTCTCAGGCATCTTCCTGTCATGGTGTCCCCAGTCCTGAAGTTCCAGACATGGTTGAATATGGTGAACTCTTTTAGACAGATGCTTCAGGAACCAAATTCTGGTACTCAGGATTGCACAGCAAGCTTATTGATAACCTATCTGGTTCCCTGTCTTGACTCTTTATTTTGCTTACTAACTTTCCACTATTTTTTCTCTTGTTGCTCTAAGATTATTCTAATGGCAGTTTTTCTTTGAAAATTTTTCTTTCTGGTTGTTTAGTTATTTGCTTCTCCTTATAAATGCTTGCAATCCTGTTCTTGCTTGCTTGTTTATAAAATGAAAATGGATGGTTTGTGCTGTGGGATAATGCACTTGTACACTGTAAAGTTTGTCACTCATATTGGTTTAATAAAACTTTGATTGGTCAATAGCCAAGCAGGAAGATTAGGTGGGGCAATCAGACTAGGAGAATCCTTGGAAGAGGAAAGGCAGAAAGTCAGTCACAAGCTAAACAAAGAGAAAGCAGATGAGAATGTCTTACTGAGTCATGTGGCTAAACACAGACAAAAACATACGGCTGAATTGAAGCTATATGAGCTAGTTAGCAATAACCCTGAGAAACAGCTCAAACAGTTTATAGTTTATAAAATTCTCTATGTGTTTATTTGGGACTGAATAGCTGTTGGACAGGGCAACTGAAACTCCTGTCTACAGGTTTGTGTTTATGTGTTAACGACAAATTACACAGTTTTACACATGTTTAGTGAGCATAAGATAATTTTAATACAATGCAAATTGTATTGAATTTAAATTTCAATGTCTATAAACAATTTCTAAGATCAATTTTAATTAGAAACCAGCTTCATTTGCATATTTGTCAATGTGTGATTTTGAACTGCTCTTTCTGTCACAATTATTAAATTGCTGTTTCTGAGATCATATTCAGTCACTTTGTGTTACTCACTGTTACTGGACTCAGGAAAACAACCAAGATGTAGCTATAACTATAGCATAACCTTCCAAGAGTATTACATCTTGTTAAAAAAACAAAGCATGTATTATTAATAGTAAATTCTCTCATGTCAAAATAGAAACAATGCAGACTTTAAGATCATGTATTCTTTGAGCAATCTGAAAATGTATTATTTGTTAATCAATTAGATAATAAAGCATTTAATAATGGATTTGTTAGTAAATTTTATAACAACCTTTGAAACTTGCAGATTTTTAAAAGAATAGAAAATTAAAAATATAATGTGACCACAGTACAATTTCTTTACATTGGTTTTCAATGAGTTGAGAATGTGACAGAAGTCAGTTTCCAAATGATACTCTTGTTAGCCAAGTCTTGAAGGCTAGTTACCAAATTCAATCATATTTGCAGAAATAGAGAAAAGCAAAGAAAACAAACTTTTAAAGCAATTAGTTTTTAGTTAAAACAGTGGTTTTTGACAGTGGAAAAAGCAAGATAAACTTCTACTGCAAACTGAAAAACAAGGAATATTTCCAATGGTTTTCTTGGCTTCTGATGAATTAGTTGACAGATGTTACCAACATTCTTCATTTGAGAAGTCAGTGCTGAATTGGTGGTAATGATTGAATAATTAACTTCTGTGAAAAGCCTGCAGGAACAGCAACAAATAACAATATCTTTAAGGGATATGAGAAAACACAAATTTTGGTACAAGCTGAGGTGGAATTTGCTAAGTCCTCTCATGGAAGAACGGTGCATGTGGAAAAGACAAAAGCTTAACTTGATGTCCCTCTCAATAAGAATGCTTCACCCATCTCTCTAGAGCAAAATGCAGTCCCTCTAGAGCAGGCTCCAATCCCTCGAGCCCAGGCTCTTGGCTCAGGTGAGCTCAGGTACTCAAAACATTAGTAATAATCTCTACATACATTTTTATCTGTGGGCATAACAGATCTCCTCAGCTGATAGCTCCTTTGAAACGTTATAACTCCATTAATTCTTGAGTTTAGCATCCAATTATCTTCCTCAAGCACTGTTTGTTATCAATCAAAATGTTCCTCTGCCCTTCATACTTAATTTTCATTGTTTCTTAATTGCCTTCAGTTTTTCATTATCCCGCTGAGGGCACTGATGCAGCTTAATAATAACCAGACAGTTCAATTGTCCTTGTATGCACTGTTCAAGTTTTAAAAGCTTTACTGACTGAAAAGTGCAGAATGGCCCCTCCTCTGAAAAATTCTTCAGCATCAGGAAGTGAACATTCTAACAACAGAGGCATATTTTTTCTGAGACTCTTGATGTCTCACCTCCTTCCTGATATGGATCTACATTACCAGAGATAAATCATTCCCTAAACCCAGTTGCCACCTGATTAAACAAGTCATGCTCCATTGTTCATGACTTAATTGAATGTAAATGCAAATATACAGTTTGAACGCCAGAGTTCTGCTGGAGTGAAAAGGATGTGAAAGAAAAGCAAATGAGAGCAGGAAAAACACAACAGGGAGGCAAGAGTGGAAGGAACAGAGGAACAAGCAGGTGTGAACAGAGACAACTCATTGAAATGCAAGCTATTTTTAATTTAGGATTTTTTTATTTTGTAGTGTACTAATTTATGTTATCAAGAATTGAAATATAATTATATAGCTTTACCCCTCACGCTCCTTCTTCCATCACATCCATACTATACTGGCTTGACCCCCTCTCATGTTCACCCACTCTCAAGTCCTCCATAGATCCTGCTGAGCCCATTTGTTATTGTTTGTGTAAATTGTTTCAAGGCTGACCACTCTTCATTGGACAAACAACATGGGGTTCTTCCCTAGGAGACATTAATTCTCCTATTCTCAGCAGTCATTAGTTGTCTGTGGTTCCTTTTCTAGAGGTGGACCCAGGGAATTCCACCCTTCCATGTTAGCATGTCCATTTATCTTGTCTTTGCCTGATCTCGGTTATGCAGCCAAGGGCGACTAAGGGAGTCTGTTTCTCAGCGGACTTCCAAGTAGTCTCGCTCTTACCACACATTTCCTCTCTTCTTTAGCAATTTTTCTTAAGCCATAGATGCAGGAGCTGTCTACATGGACTTTATAAAGCCCTCTTTAAAAAGTGAGAAGTTAGGCTAGCTTATAAATCTAGCCAGTTTCCTGAAGCTAGTTAAGTTGTGGACCTTGGGAGAATATCTATACTGCCCCTTTGCTAGACGAGCACAATTCTTAACTACCTTATAATTTTACCCTTACAACCGCAGGTAAGTGCAGTTTCCACCCCTCATCAAAGAAGTCTCTTTTTGCTGCAAATGGAGACCATAAGAGAAAAGCCATACTGGAAACAATGAAGGGAAATAATGAAGAATCCAACTCCCATACAATAATGCTCTTTTTTCCCCTTGTTTCCTTCCTTCCTTCCTCCCTTCCTCCCTCCCTCCCTCCCTCCCTCCCTCCNTCCCTCCCTCCCTTCCTTCCTTCCTTTCTTTCCTAATGATTCTGTGTAACCCATGCTGGCTTTGACCTCTCTGAGTAGCAAGGATGGTATGCTGCTTTTGACTCCCCAGTAGTGAGGCTACAGGCATAAGCCACTACCTCCAGCATTGTTGACAATATTACAACCATCCCAAATTAGATCTTTGGAGTTATCCAGGTTGTGGTGGCATGCATTTAGACCCACCTAGTACTTGTAGCCATAAGCAGGCAGATCTCACAGAGAAACCCAATCTTGAAACACAAAATTAAAAAAAAAATCTTCAGAATCAAATTGTAATACCTTATTTCCCACACAAACGACTGAGCAGAGTATGAATATGATAATCAGATTCATAAGTGGTCATTGTTGAGTGTGGTCTGCCAAATGCACCTATTGAGGGTTAGAGACAATTCTATTTTGACAGACAATTACTCTTGCTCCTTATATGTATGTAACTGTATTGTGGCCTCAACATAGCATAATATCAGTAGATATGCTATCAATATTTTAAGATATATCTCAAAAAGAGAGAATGATAGACAATAAGTTCTCTGAGCACCAAAAATATTTCTAGAGTAATATACTGTCAAGAAAGCCCTAAATGATAAACTTAAAAATTATTAGCAATAGAAAGATGTAATGATAATAATATTTAAATGGATAGATTTGGAAACTTAAAATATTTTAGTATAAAAATTATTTATATATGTAATTTTTATCTGTAGCTATTTATTTATATGAATCAAATTTATGAGGTGGTATAAAATTATTCTCAAGTATTAAACTAGAATTTAATTTGAAAAATTAAAATTAATTAAATATTTAAACAGAATATAACCCTATCTCTAGCTCTTTGTAGACAATAAGATTAATCTTAGATTATATTAGAAAACATGCATTTCCTAAGCAATATAACTAGCCCTATTAATTCTAATTAATTGAAAAGTCTGAGCATATTTGTTAAGGAAAACAGGAATTGGTCTTTGTATAATTTTCTTACAAATCTGATTATTTGGAAGCAGGCCCTCTCAGAGTATTACACAGTTCTGTTTTTCCAAATACTAACATTTGCACCTTATGAACGCAATGCTCTTGTGTAGTACATTCTCAGCAAAGTCAGTCAAACCCTGAGGTTCTGTTGTTTGACTGAGTATCCATTCAGATGGCCTGCTACATGGCTATTTCCTCTAAGACAAAGTATTCCCTCATTGAGTGAAGAAGAACCCTCTTCTGACAGAAAACTTAAGAAACTTACCAGTCTCTAAGAGTTGCAAGAGTCCCAAGGCTACAAGGTAAAATAAGTGATAACACTGCTGGAGAGAGAAGGCTAGCTGGCCTAGCTGCCTCAAAACTGGGCAGGGAATTCCAAGAATGACATTTCCATGAGTCATCATGAATACTAATATGGGGCCATTTTGTAAGGGGCCCTGTGAGTCACCTTTCACTTATGTTAGTGTAAGTAATGCCACTATAGTCATTGTCTCACTAAATGAGACTTAGATGGGCTTGTTTCTCTACTCTGTCACCTGCGCCCTAGCTTAAGTGAACAAATATATTTGTTTCTGCCTTCTAATGAAATATTACATAGAAAGGCACTTAAAATAGTTTTGCTAGCATCAAATGCAGTACAAACACTAGGATCATCGTTCATCCACAGGACGCATATAAAATAGTTACAAACAATATTATTTGGATTCTGTATATATTCATATACATGTAACTTAGAATAAATTAACATTCATGTTATCTGTTTACTATATATATATGCATATGTGAGTGTGTATGTGCTTGTGGTGTGTGTGTATGTGAATGATAGAGAAATAAGGAGCAAGAGACTCCTTATTTATATAATATGTAATGATTCCTCAGGTTTAATCTGTGTAATTGATACTATAAATTAAACAATGACTCATAATCTAGATTAATGAAAATGAATTTATTATCTTAGTGCAAATGACAATGGAATGCCTGTTAATGTTATTTTAAAATAAAAATGTCTTCTAGACCTGTTCCTGGTTTATAGAAAAATAAACCCTACAGTATTAAAAGTATTCATACACCTTTTCTGCCTCTGTAATTGTAATATAATTGTCCCCACGGTTAATATTTTGAGCTATTGTTGTGTTTTATTTACTACTAACAAACACACATTATTGACAAATTATTAAGACAATTCCATTATTAAATGGAGGTTAATTCTTAGTGTCTTTCAGGCTTGTGTTTGGCAGTACAGGATGCTGTATTTACATAACAGGGTCATTTCACCTTCATTTCTCCCTCTAAACTCTTAGAGACTGTGTCGGCACAGATCTGATTACTGTCCCTACAGGTTTGCTCACCTTCACGCTAAATGAAAATCTCCTGGAAAGTGACAGCTTTCATCATCAGTAGGTATTAGATTTGTCACATTTTTTTGAACTATCAGGCATGATGACTTATGCCTGAAATCTCATCACTTGGGAAATCGAGGGAGTAGGTTCAGCTGTTCTGGTTCCCTCTTAGCAACATAACCACTTCAAGATAAGTAAGAACTAAGACCCAGTCTCTAAAAAACAACAAATGATTTCTTTCTGAATATGTTGGCCTGCTCTTCTTAAACAACACTTCAAATACTTTTAGTGTAAGCAGGATGCATAATGATCACTGCTGTTTTCATTTCATATATTTGAAATTTTGTTCATTTATCAGTTTCATTGTACCTCACAGTTAGAGTTTTTGTATTTTGTTTCCCCCTCTGATTTTGCTTAGGCAACTTTCCTCAGCATCTGGCCAAATCAGAAGTTCTTCACTGAGCTTCATGCAGTCACTTGAGGAGCAGGCACATCAAAGGCATTCCCTGTTGCTATTTCAGGAACCTTGACTTCCGTTTTTGAGTTTTGGTTCATTCTCAAAATTTCCATCTAAATGCCCATATTATATTCTCTGTATTATATTTTCTTTATGTTTCAATTAGAAACATGTCTAGGCATGCTTGGTTATTTGAATAGAAGGAAATTGAGAACTCCCACAAACCAATTTTTTTCTGCTTTTCTCTGGATCCCTTTTTTCATTGCCACAGTCAAAACTTAAGAATTATTCCTTAAAGATCAGGAGAGAAATCAGATCTCTGTTACTCAAAAACTAGCCATGAAACCTAGGAATGCTATACTAACCTTAGATTTCCTAATTCTCTTTGTATCTGCAGGTAATAAGGAAATTTTCTGAGCTCTCTTGTCACATATATTAACAAAAGTCTCTTTCCAGAAGTAGGCCATACTCAAGAGGAGATAGATTCTCCAGAGGCATAACAAAAATAATCAGAGTAGACAACCCTAGCTTTTCCCCCAGACCCTAAGGCATGCCCTTTATTGTCTAAACTTAATTCGTAACATTGCTCAGCTGCTTCAAAGCTTAGCACAAAAGCTCTGTGGGATAATGTTCTTGAAAACTGTAAAGATTTGTCACCGATACTGGATTAATAAAAAGCTCATTGTCCAGGAGCCAGGCAGAAAGTACAGGCAGGATTACCTAAGAGAATTCTGGGAACAGTAAACACAGTGATAGACTACCAGCCAGATGCAGAGGAAGCAAGATGAGAATGCCTCACTGAGTAAAGGTACCAAGTCATATAACTAAGCATATATAAGAATCGTGAGTTAATTTAACTTTTAAGAGCTAGTTAATAATAACCCTGAGCTAATAGAACTGTTCAAAATCTTAAAAAAAAAAGCCTTTGTGTGTTTCTTGGGGACTGAATGTCTGAAGGAATGGATAGGACATAAACTTCTGTCTACACAAAAGTAGGCAGTTTTCCACAGTGTCTTTGGCTCTTGATTTATACTGGTTACTCTGCTATACAAATTTTGATTAAATAAATCTATTTTACTTTTCTACTGTCAACCTATCTTTGCTTATAGAAGTGTCCAGTGGTGACACTTATGGTGAGCTGGAAAGGTTGCATATTTTTCTACTTTAATATGTTACTATTTTTTGGACTCTCTAGGTCATGTCTGAATTTGAACTGATGCATGCTTTGTTTCTTCACACTTTATTCTTTTTCTTTTTGTTTTCTATTATGCATAGAAATCATTTATTGTTGAAAGTTAAACATGATATATCTTTAAAGAGACTGAAATATCTGAGATTTACAGTGGAGTTTTAGGCTACTTTGTTTAAAACTTGTACCGTTAATATTTTCTACAGCTTAACTTTTAAATGGTACACTTTTGTGTTGTTTTCTTTTTGTTTTATTTTGTATATTTCTCAAGAACTTCTTGAATGACTCCCTGTTTGGTGCAGATCTCTGTGGTCATTACTGATCAGAGTTCTGTTAAAGTCCTGGGGAGAAAAAGCTTTGTATATGCCCTGGACTAAGTCTCGATTTGGTTATCTTGAAATATGTCCCCTATGTTACTTAGGTAATTCTTAGCTCATTTCTCTACTAAGCATGGTTAGGAAGAGGCTTGAGCTAACTAACAAAACATTTCTACATCTGATAAACCCCCTTGGAGTAGCTTCCATTGATGATCGGCCCTTGTCACTGAGAATACCTCCTGACATTCTCAAACTACTTCTTTCCTGATTCTTCCCCTGGAGCAAAGGGTTTTTTTTTTTTTTTCTCCATCTCATCTGTTAGAACCTTGTGAACTTCTAGTAAAACCCATGCAGTTTAAATACTTTATATAAGAACAGCCCCAAGATCTTGTGCTAACAGACACTCAGCCTCCAGCAACTGCTCACTCTTGCTTTAATTTAAATGTTCCTGGTAGCTATGGTCCCTGTACTTCTGCTGGCCTGATCTAAGTGGCAATGCTGTATTTGTTCAGGAAGGTGGATTTTTCCTGTGATCTCAATTTTCTAGTGAATGTAGTAAAGGAAGATGGACACTAGCTCAACACTTGCTTCTTTATTTTAATTTGAAGTTGAAAGAAATAGACTCCAATTTTTCAGATGTTTAAGTAGAAATCAGATTCCCGAATCTATTTCAACAGGGTTCAGCTTTCCTTGGGATAGATCTTAAGTAATATGATAAAATATTGGATGATCGCTTCTCTTTTGAAATTTCATTTAATTAATTTTAATTTTACCCACAAGCTCTTTTTCACTTATGCACATGAGATTTTACATTTATACATCTTCCATCAGGTGTAATTTATATGAATTTGTAATATGTAATAAATTATATATAAAATATATCATTGTATTATTTTTATGACTTTTTCTTTTCATTATTTGCTTGCTACAATTTTTTAGCAAGTTAACTTTGATTAACTCTGGATATATATCTGTAGAAGTCCTCCATATATACTTCAGTTTTATTTATTATTTATATTTATTAAACCAATAGTTTTTTGCACCTTGGTATCATTGACATGATTTTATGAAATGTAGTTTTTTAAATATTTTAACTTTACTTTGTTTTTTAAGTGCTATTCATCATAAATCTGAAGATAATATTTGTTATTTTCAGTACACTAAATATGCTTTTTATATCCTTTACCTTCATATATCCTACTAAAGACATAAAATGCATTCATTATGCCTTTGAGATATTGCTTTCATAAACAGCTTTCTACATATTTTAGATTTTAACAGATACAAATTAATTTCTCCTAATGTGTTAAGGTACTCTGATCTATTATACAGGAGCTTTGACTCCTGTATATGTACATTAAATTGAAATAAGTCAAGCATGTCAGCATATTGGTAAATCTGTAAATATGGAATATGTTAGAATATTGTTCTAAAGAGCTAACATCCTTGCTTTAGTACTAAGTGCTCTAGCAGTTCAGGGACAACAGATCTTTGTTCTCAAAAGTGTTCCTGTATTAAGCATGATTATTGCAAAGTCCATTGAGGAGTATCCATTCTTATATCACTACCAAAGCCCTTCACCACAGTTAAGCTACGCTGCTTCCTCTTGTCTCTTAGTCTGTCATTTGTCCCTTTCAACTGATTGATTCTCCAAAGCCCCCAATCTTGTAGTGCTCTTAATACAGCCTCATGTCTCATCCTACATTATATATAGCTGAAATGTGTTTAAATGATGTGCTAGGAATCATATTATAGCTTAGATATTTCTATTTATTTATTATGTATACAATAGTCTGTCTGTTTGTGTATGTCTGCAGGCCAGAAGAGGGCACCAGACCTCATTACAGATGGTTGTGAGCCACAATGTGGTTGCTGGGAATTGAACTAAGGACCATTGGAAGAGCAAGCAATGCTCTTAACCACTGAGCCATCTCTCCAGCCCACTTAGATATTTCTTAATTTTCAAATTTTATTGTCCCTTGGTATTAATTCACATGGCGTGTTTTTCATATTATTAGGATTCTTAATTCTAGGACAAGAATTGCCTCATCTTTTGTTTGCCCCATTATTATAATATTGTGTATTAGATTACTTAGTTATGTAAAAATAGACCCAAAAAGATTATGTTTTTAGAGCATTTATACCCAGTGCCCTTAGGAAGAGCATCATGTTCGCAGAGCTGTATGAGAGAAGAGAGCTGTTCATTTCAGTGTACACAAGAAAACCGAGAGAGTGATGAGCAGGGCACTCAGTTCTTCACTTAGGTCCCATTTTCTAAAATAAGTTCTACAACCTTCCACACCAGTGCCACTAGTATGGAGCCAGGTTCTCATATCCCGAAATCTGAGGGGAAAAAATGGTCTTCAACTAATAACACAATGACTTTTTTGTGCCATGTTCTAGTTACATGTTTGCCATTCACTAATTAGCCTACAAGTTAATAATTCAAAACCACTGTCACCTACTGTTTAATACAAATCTTTAGACTCACTGAGAAATCCCTTTATTCTGTTTCATCTTGAGAGAATCTCAGTTTTCTCCCATGTGTTCAATCACATTTCCCTGTTCTCTGCCAAAACTGCTGACATATCTGTAACTGTTTTCCTCTTTCCTGGAGATCTTTCATCTCTCCTGTGATTATTAGTCTTTTCCATAGAGTGGACAACATCCATACCAAAGGCTCCCACACAGGTTTAGATTCTATCTGTGTGGTCATTCATGCTATTCTCAAGTAAAATGTAATTTTTCTTCTTGACATATACAAGCAAAATAGGAACCCAACTCACATTAAAAAATGGAAATCAACCACAGGTTTCAAAAAAATTAGTGGGGAAGTCATAATACGAAGGTCTTACATAAAGAAATTGCTTCACAATCTTTGGAAATATTCTGCCACAACAAATCTTAATCTAATTTTACTTCCTTGAGAAATTATTTTATAAAATTATTCACTTGATCTGCAAGCTTTGTCTGGTTTTGACCCTTCATAGAATATGTTCTGTCTCCCACTATCAATGATTATATGCTAACTTTACATATTTAATATGCTTTATCTGTTTAAGGATTATATTTACAATTATTTTAAATTAGAATCAGTTTGTTTTGCTGAGCATACCAGTATAATCCATAGCTACTGATGTACCTACTGAACTGACTAAGCTTATTTGTGTAAATGAATGATAAATGGTTATCTGTGTCAGTCACATACATCATTGTGGGATTAAAAATCTCTGAAAACTTAAATAACCAATTTTAACAACTAGATATAAAATGAGTATTGATATAGGGTTGGTAAAATTTTACTTCCTTATATGTCACATAATAGCATATTTTTAATTTTTGTAAGATAAATTGAATGTGTTAAATTTGAAAATAATGTATATAAAATGGAATAAATGAAATTACTTTGAGCTAGGTCTTACAATGTATCTTTAAACTCTCATTTTATTGAATGCACAATGTGCTTACCCTTTATTACAAAGAAATGCGAATGGTTGTGCTTTCTCTCTGTGTGCCTTAAAACAATCCAACTAAAGGAATCACCAAATCTCCTGGCTGTGAACCTGAAATATACAATAGCGACTGTTCTGGAAAAATGTGCCCACGGGTACAAGAGGGGCACAGATGTCATTGGGTTAATTGACCATTTCCTGATTGGATTTAAATCTGCACCATAAAGTGGAATGTGTAACTGCACTGTTATCAGAGCCAAAAAGCCCTGGATAGTGGCCCCAGGGTGGAATCTACAACTGTGATTTCACCAAATAGGCATAATACTGGGTAAATTCCTAATGACTTACTGTTACATGCACGCATTGGCGCTTCTCTCAACTCTTATCACAGAAGTGTCTTTTTGCCATAGATGTAGATTAACACAGAGACTCACAACTGACTGGGGTACAGAAAATAAGAGACTGGAATTCTGAGCCCTACACGGGCCATCAATATTACATTCCATCTCCCTCAATCGCTGGGATTATAATGAAAGAGAGAGTCACATGGGAAGAGATTGAGGCAGCAGGCTGTTCATAGGAAAACCGTTTTCTGGAATAGCGTGACACTTGCATATTTAAATGCACTGCATTTGAGTCAATATTCACAAGGCCTGAAAATGGGAAGGCAAGAATATGTTCCAGCTTATGAGTGAGGTAGGCAAAAATATGCAACCTCTAGCTAGAAAACTATGGGTAGCTGATAGCTCCTGGGAGATGGAGAATTGCTTTTTGTTTTGTTTTGGTTTGTTGTTGTTGTTGTTTTAAGGGTGTAACCATTCACAAACGAATGTCATAATTCAAGAGTGTATATTGCCAGCACATATTGTACTTATTGGGTATAAAAAAAAAACAGGACACAAATTTGGCTGTTAGGGGAGGGGGTATGGTGAGAAGAGTAGGGGTGGTGAATTTGAACAAAATACATTGTATTAAATTCTCAAAGAATTAATGAAAATGAGAAGAAAAACAAATACCATTTCTATGGTTCCCTCCAAATAATAGCATGATTTATAATGTCTGCTAAGTAATTCAGATGTTTCACCTGAAGGCAGTAGACCATTACATAATCCACTCTACAATCGAGGGAATCTAATATTAGTTCTTGATATGTGCCTTTAGTAACATTGCACTGCAGTTTTCAGGACAGGGTCCTATCAGCAGCACCTTAAACAATAGTTCTGGCCTGGTTTACAATCCAATGCATATTCAAAAACTCACTTTGGGGCGTCTGCTGTCAATCATACTACAAAATGTAGCATCTAATTGCCATATAGCAGCATGATCATACCACATTTTACTATACATGTTTTGAGTTTCTCTTCTAAAATATTCACATTGTTGGGCACCTTTTGTAAAGATACAGAATAAGTTCACCCAGAGAATAATACAAAAAAATATTGTAAGAATGTGAAGGAAAGATGGTAAATTACAGGGAGACACAGAGGTGGTGGGGAATGAACAAGGATCTAGACTAAGAAACAACATCTGTAATCAGGATTTAAAATAAAATAGTGGAACAATACCTGTTTTACAAAAGAAAATATTTAAAAAAAATCCTAAGTAGTTAATCTCCCAATAAAAAGAGGTCAACAAGTGTAGCTATATGTATGTCAATGAGACTGAGAATAGATGCTACAAATGTCTATAAGTCAACTATGAAATAGTTATATAGTCAATATTTGAAAGCTACATAGTCACATCGTAAAATTTATGACATAAATTTTAGATAATTCCAATATTACCAAAATATAAATCTTCACATCAAAGGTTATATAAAGGATCAATTCTATCTGATGAGATGTAAATAGGTACGATATAATCAGTATTGTTAATGCGTCTTTATTTTGTATATAAGACATATTCTTCACAAATGCCACGTGCAAATTTGCATTTAATAAGATGCTTAATCTAATACTCAAGCGTTTTTATTATGCCTAATCACACAATTAACTTTCATGTTATTATTGCTTCCTCATAGGACTGTTAAATATTTAATTGTATTTTCAGTAGCCTGAAGCGTAGATAAAATGGAAAATAATTGTCCCTGCACTTGTGAAGAGATTACTATGAGCAGAACTGCCTTGTTATGCATCTTCCAGCAGATGGTGCCCTTACGACAAATATCCTCTGTTGTTATAGATAAGATGAATGTGTAAGATTCTCTAAGTGACTGGGGCCAAACATGTATCTCCACTTTGTCTACATTCCTTTTCTCAGTCTCCAACAGGAATCTTCATATATCTACCATGAGTTGCTTCATTTTACATGATTTCTGAAGATTTCCAATCTGTAGCAGAAAAAATGTACACAACAGCAGCCTTTTGCTGAGTTCTTTTGTGTTAGGTTCCTAGCTGACACTGACAGTGCACTATTTCTCAGCACAAGGAGGCAGAATGCATAGGGTTTCCTTATGTTTGCTTAGTTTACATTTGATTTTGTGATTATTAAGTCTGTGTCTTGTTTGTAAATGTCATTTTAAAATGTTCATAATGCCCCTGAAATACGGTTTACCAATTGCCTTTAGGGATATATCTTAACTTGAATGTTTGGTTTTGAACCAATTTTCTATTTATTTTCATAAAGATGGTGGCTTTACCTTTAATAACTGATATTTATGTTTTTCTTAAAATGTAGTAGCAGTTATTAAAATTAAAGTTATTTTAATATAATTAAAGTCATATTATAAAATTATAACTATATAGTTTTACTTATACTCTATTATGGCAAATTCCCGAATTAATCATTTCTTTATTCATGTTGCTCCTAAACATCATTTGTTTTAAACAATGTGTCTTATCAATCAACTAATTGTTTGATTCAATATTTGATCCATGAATTAATATAGATTTGACAAGACAATACATTGGGAATTATAAATTGGAAATGGTATATTCTTGATTTCATTGATTTAAACTATAACTTTGCTTATCCTAATTTAGTGACCTTTTTGGAACATAGAAAATAATGTCATGCAGAAACTGTGAAGGTCATTGGGGTAAGTGGGTCCAGTCAACCTAACATGTAAGTGATGGAGGAAAGCAGCAGTCTCAGAAGTAAAGAAAGGAAAGTTTGAAAATGTGAAAGAGAAAGAGAATCCAGAGCCCATTTGTCAGGCTTCGGTCATAACTGAATCATATTTTTCTCCCAGTGTTGGTAATTGCATACACAGAGGATCAGAACTATACAATAAGACAAAGAGGATTAGGAAAATTTACATTATATTTTCAGTGATGATTAATTATTAATTTATTTTAAATTATGTTTATTTTTGTGTATCTATGTGGGAGTGCTTATGGGCACATATGAGTGTATGTGTCTACATAGCCTAAAAGAGGGTGTCAGATCACTATTTCACTGATTTCAGTTCCAAGTTTGTTTCTTCCCATTAACTCTTTAGGGGTCTTATTCCTTTTTGTTTCAGAGCTTACAGAAGTTTCATTAAATTGCTACTATGTCTATAGCTTTTTCTGGTAGGTGCTTATTGCTAGACACTTTTCACTTATAACCACTTTCATTGTGTCCTAGGAATTTGCTGTGCTGTGTCTTTAAATTCATTGAATTATAAAAAGAGTTGTTCAGTTCCTTTTTGATTTCTATGTTCACCCAATTTTCATTCAACAGTACGCTCTTCAGTTTCTGTGAGTTTGTATATTTTCTGCTGTTTCTATTGTCATTAATATCCAATTTTAATTCCTTGTGATCAGGTAGTTATTAAGGTGTTATTTCAGTTTTCCTTTATACATTGAGACTTGTCTAATGCCCTAATATGTGGGTAATTTTTGAAAATATTACATGATCGGCAGAGAACATGTGTTCTTGAGTGTTTGTGTGGAATGTCCTTTATGTGTCTCTTTGATCCATTTAATTTATGATGTTTATTCAAATTCAGAATTTTTCTGTTTAGGTTTTATCTAGAGGACCTTTTCATTGAGAATAGTGGAGTATTAACTCACCAACAATCACTGTATAATAATGAAATTTTGATTCAAGATATAGAAGTATTTTATTTATGAACTTGACTGCCATTGTTTTGGGTGCAAAAAATCAGTAAAATTGTATTATCTTCTTGATGGTGTGTGCCTTTGTTTTGGCGTAAAAATAAGTAAAAGTGTATTATCTTCTTGGTGGATTTTTTTTCCTTAATGAGTATTTAGTGTTCTTCCCCATTTTTGGACTACTTTTCTTTTCTTCTCTTTTTTTAAGTCAATTTGACATTTATTAAAATAATGCTCTTTTTTAAATTAATTTGACAGTTATTAAAATAGTATTCAACCTGTTAGCTTCTGGGCTTGTTTGCTTGGAATACCTTTTTCCATCCTTTACCCTAAGGTGATGTCTTCTGTTGATGTTGAGGTGTATTTCCTTGGATCAGGAGAAAGATGTAACATAAATTTTTAATCCAGTCTTTTAGTCTGTCTTATTTTTTTTAGGAATGGAGAATATCAGTCTTGAGTTATTAATGAGCATTGTTGTTGTAGTGTGCTTTCACTTTTGATTTACTCTTTTGATATTAATTTCAGGTATATCTTTGGGAGTGATTAACTTCTTCAGACTGAAATTTTTTCTGCTAGTACCTTCAGATCTGTACAGGTAGAGAGAAATTGCTTACAACTGTAGGTTTGTAGAATGTGATTCTTTTTCTGTTTACTGAGACTGATAGTTTTTCTGTGTATATTATCTGACATGACATCTGCGGTCTTCTGGAGTTTTAAAACATCATTTCAGAGCCTTTTGGCTTTAAAGACTCCATTCAGAAGTCAAGTATCATTCTAATAGTCCTGCATTTAAGTGGTACTTGATCTTTTCCCCTTTATACTGTCAATATTATTTCTTTGTATTGTATATTTGATGTTTTATGTTTGGGCAAATTTATTTCCTAGTCCTGTCAATTTGGTGTTTTGTATGCTTCTTGTACTTTGATAGGGATCTCTGTCTTTACTTAGGGGAACTTTTCTTAAATGATTTTTAGAAACTAAAATAGAATATGTGCCTATGACCTGGGTTTCTCTTCCTTCCTCTAGTTCTATTATTTATAGAGTTGATCTTTTCATAGTATTCTAGATTCACTGGTTGTTTAGGGCCTAGATTATTTTTTAGTTTTAATATTTTCTTTGATTGAGCTATATATCCTTTATCTTGTTGTCAATGTCTGGAATTCTTCCTTCCGTATCTTTTAATCTATTGGTGGAACTTTGAAGGATTTTTTGACATCACATTTTTCTTCCTAGTTTTATTTCAGCTGTGTCTTCTTTAGGTATCGTATTTCTTTACTAAATTCTACCTTTGCATCTTTATAGTTTTCACTATTTAATTCACCTGTTTGCATTGTTATCCTCCTCCTTAATGCCTTTATTCATATCCTCTTTAATATTCATAGGCATATTTCTAATTTTTTGTCTTGGGTTTCAGTTAAGTTGCTTTGGTTAGCAATTTAATGGTATTGGGGTTGCTGACTGTGGGAAAGGCACATTGTCTTGGCTGTTCATGTTGGTGTTTTGTGCTGGGATTTAGGTATCTGGAGTCATGATTTTTGGTGTGTGTTTTTATGTAGACATGTGCTCTTGTCTTTGTTATATGAGTGTTCTTTGAATATTGATGTGGCAGAGATACAAGTAGAAGATAGAATGCATTAATATAGAAAGCATGCTTTTGAACTGGATCCTGCCTTTTAAAATAAACACCATTGTAAAAGGACAATTGCCGTTCATAAATACTTCACATATCAAAGAACAAAAACCACATTTGGTCAGCCATTTTGCCTACGTTGTTAGACTTATGTACTTGAGCAGCTCATTTTTGCCTTCCCTTTTCTCTCATCAGGTTCTATTGGTTCTAGTCTCTGCTCCCCTACTTTACAAAGATCAATTTAAGACTTGACAAATTGTTTCTAATTTATATTCTAAATTTAATTCATATTACAATAACTTTATTAAACATCACAATTCAATACCATTGATATTTATGCATATTATCTCATTTAGCCTCCAAAATTTAGGAAATAAATTTACCCTGGTCATTAATGAAAGAATTATAAGCTTAGCCCCTATTAAAGTTCACAGTTCTGAGGACAAGATATCAGCAAATGAGACGAGGTGCTGGTCTTTCTGAAACTGAGGTTATATAAAAGAGAAGAACATACAAGCAAAAAAATAAATCTTGGGGTGGCTTAATAGGATCATTTAATTATTATATTGGTTATATGATTGTAAATGTTTTTCTGTAATCCATTTGTATATTGACTATGACTATAGATAGAACTTCATAATCACCTCAGTGCTAGAAAGATTACAGTATTTGGTAAAGGTCCAGTGAGAGAGTGCCAACATTAAACTCATTCCAAGGACTTGTTGAAGCAATACACTCAAATGTGTAGAGATGCTCACTAACAGGAAGAAAAGGGATTCTGTATCACTGGGAAGGGTATTGGAACAGGTGTAGGTGAAATCCTAGATTTCAAACCAAGTGTGTACTATTAAGACTTCAGGAAAGGTAAAGGGGAAATGAGAATTACAATTCAGAAAAAGACCCTGAAATGAAATTTATTTTATTTTTTGGAAATACGAATAGAAAACATTTTAGGAAACAGTAACCTCTAAGAAACGTTAAATGCATCTTTAATAATAAATGAAAGTAATAAAAGGCAAAGCCTTGGAAAACACCTCACAAACTAGCTATTTTACTCGGGGCTATTGATTCCAGAGAAACACTGATGAGAATTGGCAGGCATATAAAGTCTAATGGGCACTGAATGACACATATTCAAATAAGTACTCAATAAGGTGGTAGGAAGCCAGTCTTAGGGGGCAAATGGGAGTCTTGCTCTGTGTACTAGTCTAGGCTACAAGAAAAGTCAGCCGTGGAGTCAGGCACTGCAGCTAGAGTGAAGATGTGTTTATCCGTGAGGCACATAGGTCTGTGCTAGGGAAGGACCTGAGTCCTCTGGGAGCCTGAGACTCAGGAATGGGATCCTCATTTAAAGTACTGTCTTAGTGACTCTAGGACAGTGATTCTCAACCTGGGGACCAATGACCCTTTCACAGGGGTCACTTATGATCTTTGGAAAATACAGACCTTTCTATTAGGATTCAAAATACTAGCAAAATTACAATTATGAAGCAGCAATGAAAATAGTTTTATAGTTGGGGGTCATCAGAACCTGAAGAACTGTATTAAAGGGTCCCAGCAATAGGAATGTTCAGAACCACTGCTCTAGGAAAGACGACAGGGGGAGGAAATGGAGAATAGGTACCATGTCTTTTCTGATCCTGAAAACTTCTGTTACGGTCCATCTTCATTTCAGATATTTTCTCTAACTTGCTTAGTTCTACTGAAACAAATCTGCTTACAAAAATATGAAATATTAATGCATATACATAAAGGAAAATCCAGTTATGTGCATACTGATCATCATCTGCAGTGGGATAAAGTTCACAATAAATAATACAATTATATCTAATGACATTTGAAAGATAAAAATCATCTACATAAATTATCTTAATAACTGCATTTGTTATCACCTAACTGCAGTAATCAAAAATTCTTTATTTGTGAAACTGTTAAACAAAGAACAGTATAGGAGAATATGTTACACAGGCATGCAGTATAGGCAATACTATAATGGAGCAGCAAATGATGTGTGATGACAATTATGCTGGCTAAAAAAAAGAAAGTAAAACGGCTGAGTCTGTCATATGTTACTGAATATACCATGTTTTTGAAAAGACAATGCTAGATACATGGAGAATGAATAAGTACGTGATGGATACTGAAAGGGTGCTCACCATCAACGGTCAATGGCTGTCACTGTACACAAATAGTAAGATCTTTGGAGTAGTGAGGATGTCCTCACCTTATTTTTATCAATATAATTATTCTAGATATATCATCAGATGTGATTTTGTCCGATGGTCTCATGAGATAGAAGTTTAGTCCCATTGTGCCATGTTGAAGGATGGTGCCACTTTGGGAATGATACGCTCTAATGGATGAGGGTATTTTTCTGGACCCCATGTCAAACTTTGAAAGTTTTTTTTTTTTTTTAGAGATCAAGACTACTTCCACATCACTATGCCTGTCTTCTTTTTTATCACTTACTTTCTTTAAACCTTCCTTCGACGATTATATTTTACTGTGATGTGACATCTTCACAACTGCCCTTAATAGACGTTAAATTGTTTAGACCAATACCACTTTTCCTTCCTGTCATTACAACAGGAATCAACAAAAGATATTCTAGGGCCTGGAGAAATGGTTCAGAGGTTAAGAGCACTGGCTGCTCTTCCAGAGGTTCTGAGTTCAATTCCCAGCAACCACGTGGTGGCTCACAACCACCTATAATGAGATTTGGTGTCCTCTTCTGGTCTGCAGGCATACATGCAAGCAGAACACTGTATATATAATAAATAAATAAATAAATAAATAAATAAATCTTAAAATAAAAAAGATATTCTAGGAGATCTTGTTATGAGAGTGAAGTAGAGTTTGAGGATAAGCTTCCATTCATTTTTATCACTATAAATACTGTGAGACTCTCTGTTAGTCCTTACAACTATTGTGAATCGCAAATTTAGTCAGAAATAATTTTTTCAAACTAAAAATGTGAATGGAAATGAAATAAATGTGACACTTTTTCAGTTACACCATGAGGCTTCGAACTATAGCCTCACTTTGGTCTGTGACCCTCACTGCTGCAGAATCTCACCCTTGAGCAGTTGGTCTGTCAACTGCCATGGCTGCCTTTGGCATTTAGTCCCAAGGAAGAAAGGGAGAGTTTCAATCCTTTGGAAGACTATCCATTCCAGGATTCCCTTTGAAGGTATTCTTTCATTACATACTTTTCAATCTCAAGAGAAACTGGTGGTTTCAGGCAGTGTTTTTTATTGTGCCTTCCATATCATGCGAAGTAATTCTTAACAACAGCATTAGCCTCATGAAATGTAACTCCTGTTAATCATGGTTAGTGCTGTTCCCTTCAAGAAATCAGGGTTTATAATGGCAGGGGGCACGTGCTTAGGGCTATATGGTAGATAAATATCTAGAGAAATATCTGAGTTATGAGAGAGGTTTTATGTTCTGCTTGATCTAGTGGTTTTACCTATTGTGACAATAGACCCTACTGGACAGAGATCAAATTTAAAGAAAATATCTTACTAATTCTTTTGTTTTCCCACACATTTCAATGCTTCCAGTGTTACTTGATTTTCTTAACAATTATTTCCAAAAATTTAGTAATGTTTTACCTAGGATAGATTTGAACTTTTTTCAGTAATCCTTATAAACCACTGTTTTCATATTGCATGAAACAAAATTAGAACTATTTCTGTCATCCTAGCAATGTTTTACATGTGTACAGAGTACCACTGTCTTATGTCCCTCTTTGACCTTTTAATTTTATTGGTCATTCATTATTTACTGATAAAAATCACTGCACCTATGACCATCTCCTTTGGAATTTATAGTATGTGATTGGACAGAGTTAACACTTGCTCATGTAAACATTTGCGTTAAGGAAACAAATTGGCAAAGAGTCATTAGAAACTGTTGTTTTTATTTCCTTTAGCCCTATGAGTGAAAGAATAGGTCGCAAACCAATCATGCAAAGGATGCAATTTACACCTGACCAGTTGGTTAAAAACTTGTTTAAAATGTTTATGGGAAGACTAATCTCAAAACTCTTAGCATAAACAGGGCCTAAAGTCTATTTTTTCTCACATTTCACATTAAAGGTCCTGTGACGAGAAACAGCAGTGGTACATTGTTCCTTCTAAGGTATTTTCCAATGCTCCTATCTTAATTCATTAGTGATAAAGAAATGGCCGTCTCTGCGATCCAGTGACCCCAGAGCAACAACCGTTTCTGTAATAGAATTGTCAGGCTGTCTCTCTGAGACACTTCTAGATCTTCTCTTTTTGGCTTGCTACATGCTGTTAGTTAGAACGCATATTTTGTTCAGTTGTTTTATTTAATTTTTTTTTTCATTGTTCGTACCGACCCCAGTTCTGCCTCCCTCCTTTTCTCCCAGCTCCTCACCTCCCCTTCCCTGTCCCCATATTGCTCCTTAGAAGGGATAAAGCCTCCTTTGGGGAGAAACAAAGTCTGGCATACCAAGTTGAGGGAGGACCAAGCCCCTCCCACCTGAATCAAAGCTGAGCAAGATTTACCACCACAGGAAATGGGCTCCAAAAAGCCAGTTCATGCACCCAGGATACGTCCTGGTCCCACTGCCAAGGGTCCCCCAACAGGTCAAACCATGAAACTGTCACCCACATTCAGAAAACCTTGTTTGGTCCAAAGCAGGTTCCCCAGTTGTGAGTTCAGAGTCCATGAGGTCTTACTAGCTCATGTCAGCTGTCTATGTGGTTTTCCCTATCATAATCTCTACCCCACCTTGCTCATATTATCCCTCTTTCTTCCCTTCAACTGTACTTCAGGGGCTGAGACCAGCGTTTGGCTGTGGGTCACTATACATCTATTTCCATCAGTTACTGAATGTAGATTATATGATGACAATTAGGGTAGTCACTAATCTGATTATATAGGGGAAAGCCTGTTCATGCACCCTCTCCACTACAGCTAGGAGCCTTAGCTGGGGTCATTGTGGATCCTAGCACCAGATTTCTCACTAATCCCTCTAAAAATAGCTCCCTATATCAAGATATCTCTGTCACTACTCTTCCCTTCTGCCCCTCCCCCACTAAGCCTTCTTGCTCCCTTATGTTCCCATCTCCCACCTCCTCCCTTCTATCCCCTCCCAGTACCTAGGAGTTCTTAACAATTTCTCCTTCCTGGGACCCTCTGTGTGTATGCCTTTTATGGTCCTCCTTTTTATCTAGCTTCTCTGGGGGTTGTAGATTGCAGCCTGGTTATTCTTTATTTGCGTCTAATATCCACTTGTGAGTGAGTACATACTGTGTTTGTCTCTCTGGGTCTGAGTTACCTCACTCAGGATATATTTTGTCCCTAGCTCCATCCAAAAAAAATCATCAGGAAATGCAAATATAAAAGACTCTGAGATACCGTCTTACACCTATCAGAATGGCTAAGATGAAAAAACACTGATGACAGATTATGCTGGAGAGGGTGTGAAGTAATGGGAACACTCTTCCAATGCTGGTACAAGTGCAAACACAAAAGTCATCGTGGTTGCTTATCAGAAAATTGGGAATCAGTCAACCTCACAACCCAGCAATATCATTCTTGGTCATATACCTAAAGGATGTGTAGTCAGTCATACCACAAAAAAATTTGCTCAACCATCATCATAACAACATTGTTTGTAATAACCAGAACCTTGAAACAACCTAGATGCTCCTCAACCAAAGAAGGGATTTGTGGTACACTTACAAAATGGAATACTACTCAGTAGTAGATTAAACAGTGACATTCTGTTCACATTTTGAGAAGATTCTGGTTTCCATGATCATCCTTTCCTCCTCTTAAGCCTACACATCTGAGTAAAAAGTTCTCTCCAGACATCTATTAGATTCACTCTCCTTGGTAGAGGTTACTCTGTCCTTCATCCCATACACACTCATAGCACCTGAAGCTTCCTACCCTGGAAATGAAGAAAGGTTTTGGTCCTTTCCGTGAAGCCCAAACTTCTGGTGTCGAGACTGCTTCCTAAACTCACATCTCACAACAATCTGCGATCTTCCAAACCAGATCTTTTTGATGAAATATTTTCACCTGTTTCTCAGTTCACATTTCATTACTGAGTTTATACACTGACATTTACAAGGCAACAGATGAGCATACTGACAATGATTCACTTGAAGGTGAGCTACTAGTACTCCACTTAACTGTGCTCTTTTGTTGCTTTTGAACAGATGCCTTTCTGAATCCTTGGCGATTAAGAAGAGAAAGAGGATTGCAAGGCAGCCATTCACCAAGGGCATTCCAGGCTCAACCAGTGCATGTGCCTGTAAGATCAAAACAGACATTTGGAGTTCCTGACTTGGGGAGAAAGTTGTGCAGGCTGAAAAAGAAAGGGAGAATGACGAGGGGTAATGTGGGGGGATAAGGAAAAAAAGAGAAAGATGGAGAAGGAAAGATTGAGATCTTAGATAGTACGATATGGAAAATGTATATGTGTTTGTCATGCATATACCTTTGTACATGTGAAAGGTACTAGACAATATGTAGGAAGAACAATGAGTTGGCTACAGTCCCTAAACTTAAAATAAGTAGCTCAGAGCAAACGATTATGAATGCTGCAGAATTTAATTTCCAAAGAACATGTGATTTGCTAAGATTAAAGCATTTTGTTTATTCAAACTTAATTATAAGTATACAGGTAGAGAGAATACCACATACTGCTTTTACATCTTTACCTATTTGATAATATTTTCTCCCTTTATCTTGTCCTCTACTTTTTCTTGCTCTTTGACTCTTTCTGTGCATTCTGCATTTGAAGATCAGCTACATGATCATGGCTCTATACTCTGTTCTCCATGGGAATTTTCTAGACATAAGGATATTTTTCTATATAATGACGGTTTAATAATCACCTTTATAAATTTAACATTGGTGTGTGTGTGTGTATGTGTGATTGTGAGTGCATAGTGTTGAAGATAAAATTCAGAACTTCACACATGCTAGGTAGTTGTTGTCACACTTAATTACACACAAAACTATTAAAGTAAGACATCTGTTCTTCTCATTCTTATCTTCTCTAATGTTGGTCTCTTTCTAATACACGTTTCACTGGCAGTCAGCCATTGCAGTTAGCTACTATTTTGGATTTTGAATATTGAAAGCCTTTTTCTTTCTAGCAGAATGCCAGGATCAAATCAAACAGAGAATATTGCTGTGTAAATACAGGTGTTTCTCACCTTTTAAAGTCCTATTTTGTATATAGAATAATGGTTGTCAATATGATGCAATCTTTTAATATTGCACTAGTTCACAGAGATGTTGATGATATTTTAGATTTATCTCATTATTTTGCATTACACAACAGCTTGAGGCTGCACAAAAGAATGCTGAGGAAGGATACATATAATATGTAAAATATTTTATGGCAAATAACATAGGCCATGAAAATGTTCTCCCCTGTTTTTCCATATCAGATTTGTTTCCAGTGGGAACCAGTTCAGACCCTTCTGCAAGTAGGTATTTCTAGCCAATGCCTGCTTGATTTAATCTATGTCAAATACTTTTTGTAGAGCGTCGCTCAAACAAACTCAACTTGATACCTTAAAAGAACTTAATTTAAATGAAATTCTCTTAAAAGAAGTATTCCTAATGATTTTTATCCTAAAATCTATTTCTTTTATACTTTTTCTTGAAATAACTTTCTATACATTTTTGTGTACTTCAGGTGATTGGTAGAAGATAATTCTTCAGCTTTGTTTTCATGTGGAAAAGAGTTTATTTCTCCATTATTCCTGAGATATTAAAATATTTTCAATGAGCATAGAACATGGTTCTAAATTTTTCCTTCATTTTTAGGATTTCCATTCCTTTGTGTTTCTCTGTTTTCCAATGAGTAGGCAACTATGATTCTCAATAAATGGAAATTTTTACTTTCTTTGATCAGTCTTCACTATTTTCTCTTTGTATTTTGTCTACAAAGGTTTTGATTAATCTTTAATCTGCTTCTCTAATTTAATACACTTAACACAAATCTGCAATAATTTGGGCAAATTTTGGGCATTTTAGCCTTTTTATCACAGCGGTTTTTTTCATGGTTTTCTTGCCTGTTCTTAAAATATTTTTAGTGTTGTTCATAGGTCACTAATGTTTTTAATTCTTTCTTATCTGTAGTTGGTAATGATTTTTAGCATCATTATTTTTATGTTCATTATTTGATAACTTAATACAATTATACAATGAATTTTGATCATATACACCCCAAACTCCCTATCTCATGTCCCTCAAATATTTCCCAATGCACCTGGTTACTACCTACCTTTTTACTTCTCCCTCTCTCTCTTTCTCTCTCTCTCTCTCCCTCCCTCCCTCTCTCCTTCCCTCTCTCCCTAATGAATCCAGTAAGTGAGTTATAATCTATTGGTTGAGCATTTTGACTTAATCTTGTATCTTGTACAGGTAATGATAAGTATAGTACACTCAGGTTTGCAAAAGACACGAGACAGCATCTCACAAAATAACCAGAATTGTTTTGAATTATTTATTTACACTGCACCCTCAATTTATTGTCATCTCAATTATGCTATTTAAAATATTCAAGGTCTGTTTTTTAAGACAAAAAAACTTGAGATTTGTGGGGTTTTTTTTCTATTTATAGCCTAGTTTAGCATATTTTGGCTTAGAGTATATTTCCTTCATAACATTAAGGGTAAATTTAATAGCTGATAATTACCATAATTTGAACATGTATGCTGTCATGAGATTTGTCTTAAAGCTTTAGAATTTCATTTACCGGTTTCACTATAGTAATTCATATGACTGCAATTGTAGCTCCCTTTTAATTTCCTCTAATATGTTCATACAAAGTTTGTTAAGTCTTTTGTTTTTTTTCAAAGTGCCCTATTTCCTGAAACTTTTTTGTTTTCTTGACAATAACACAATTAAGAAATGCAAAAATCCTTGGAATCATCTGAATCTTCAAGTGTTCCAAATGCCATGGAAACACATTATCTTTCAACCATGAGAGCTATATAATGCTCAACATATCGAAAGAATTTTTTGAATTAAAGAACACTTACTCTTTACTGAAATTATTGGAGATATTTTAGGTACTAATGAAAAATCAGCTTTATTTATATTGTTCCTCCCTATGCCTCCCTCTCTTTTCCTCCCCTCCCTCTCTTTCCAGACATCTCTTTTCCCTTTCAGCATGTTTGGGATATGTGTGCACAGGCACGTGTGTAACTGTGTACATGTCTGTGCCAAGGCGTCTATGTGCATACAAGAAAACAATAGGCATAATTTTAGTAAATAGTAAAGAGCATTTGTTTGGAATGTTGTATGTTTCTGGAAACAATTCTTAGCACTACACACATTAACACACACAGTCACAAACACACACACACACACACACACACAGGGAGAGAGAACAGACAGACAGGCAGAGAGAGAAGAATGTAGAGAGAGCCAGGCACACAGAGATAGAGATCAGGTCTTATCAGCATATCCTAACCTAGAATTCCCACTTTTCTCCTTAAAATAACACTCCTACAGAGACACCTGCTGCTGTCTTTGCCTGATCCAGAGGAAGACACCCACTTGTCCTTTCTGAGTAAATAAAATGTCCTTTGTGCTGAGAAGCTGGTGTCTCACTGTGTTCTGTGCAAACTGTTGTGCCCCTTCATTTGGTCCTATGTCTCTGAATGTGACTGGGATTGATTTGCATAACCCCCCACCCAAAAATTGCACTTTCTAGACTGCTTAGTGCCTGCTCCCTTCACCCAATGGAAGCTGATTGGTTAAGTGTTTGCCTTACTAGCCATCCTAACCACTCTCCACAACACTGCGTGATGACAGCTGAGTGTCTGTCTTTCCCACTCTGCCTTGAGGAAATGGGGAGAATACACCTCATCACAGGCTTTTCCTTGGATGGCTGGCAAGCACATTTCATTCAGTTCAGCTTGACTGGCAGTATTTCTTTAGCTTTTGGATGATGTTCAACTGGAATCCAGTGTCCAAAAATTCTATCAACAGGTTGATGACTTTCTCCTGGGACTATTGTATCCCCCAATTGGTGATGGGTCTTGGGTAGCATTCCCTCCTCTCAGAGGTCCACCATGGCTGTTCCAGCTGTACAGCTCCAGGTGCTTACTGGCAGAGCTTCCTGCTAGAGCTTGCTGTGCTGGGAGTTTACAAAGATCACTGCTGCTGCAAGTACATCCACTCCCCCTTCCCCCCACACACACACTAAAGCTAAGCTTTACTTTCCACTTTTGGTCACATGGATGAGCAACCTCCCTACAGCCATCCTCTCTTCATCATTAGTCACCTTCCCTCCAGCCAATTCTCTCTCCCCAACCCCACCTCCCATGACCCAGCTCAGGCTCATGTTCACTTTGTACTCTTCCAGATGTCTCTACCTCTGACAGTGGTCTCCTCCTCCTCTCCCTCTGCTTTTATGTCCAATCTACCCAGAGCCTATCCACTCTGCATGGCCCAGTCTGGCAGAGAGAGTTCAGTGATCAGCGTTACCGGAGAGCAGCCCTCAACAACTGGTACTACACAAGCTGATGGTCCCAAAATATCTTATATTTTGCTTCCAACAGCCTCTTGTGTCAGCTTTCAACTCTTAAAAATCTTCTAACTACTACCTTCTAAACTGTTGTGCAATACATTTAGTGACATGCACTTTTTAGCTTTCTATATGTGTTTTCAAGGCTAAAGTCTAATATCAGGTATACTTACTAGATAGATGGTCCTCAAACACTTCAGAGATCTACTGGTCATGGCATTTAAAATGTATAAGATTCCCAGTACAGAAACAAATGCCCACTCCTGGCAGGAACCATATGTCTCCAAGTAAGATACAAGGGGCACGATTTCACCTCAATTGTGGTAATACTAACCACTGAGTTAAACTGCCTCATGCCTCTCCTGCTGCCTGGGAGCTACTAAACCTTGTACACTATTGGGTTGGTTGCAGTCAAAGAAAAAACCTGCTCTGTGTAGCATCTAAAGATTAAATATCCTGTATAACAGTTGAAGACCTACCATCACTCTCCAGCCATCAAGATCATGGAACCCTAGGTCAATCATCTAGGTAATGGGATTGTTTCTGTCATCTTACTTGATATATAGGCAATTTAGATATTTCCTGCTATAGTTTATCCTTCTTAGATCTCTGACAATTGCAACCGACTATACTAAACTCACCCATACCGATCTCACTCCAGGAGCCTCAGTTCTTGCTTCTTATGTCAGGTAACTTCATCATGTTCCTCCTAGATACCAGGGCCACATTTTCAGTATTAAGAGAATTCTGGGGTCCCTCTCACTCTCCTCCTTCTTCCACAGTCAGAATACATGACCAGTACTCTAGTATCCTCCAGACCTCTCCATCAACTTGTTCCTTCAAAGGATTCTATTTTCTCATTCCTTTTTTCTTTATGCCTATTCATTTACTAGGAGGAGATTTCCTTTCCAAATATTTCCTTTTATTCCAATAACAGCTCCCAAGATACCTCTGCATCCTTCCTCCTAATTTCTTCAATCTCCATCTATCCACTCTCTCATTTTCCAAATCCTCAAAACCCCTCATGACCTTTGCCCTCTTTCTTAGTCAATCCCACTATATAGGATACCACCTCTCCTCCCCTTTCTGTACATCATAAATGCCTTTCTAGTAGACTTACAGACCCTTCTGACTATGTTGGCAGAGGCTGTTCATCCATTCGTTCCCAGCTGCTCAGACCCAAAACAATCACACAGAAACTATATTTGTAATACTGTTTGGCCAATCACTTAAGCATATTGCTAGCTAGCTCTTAAATCTTAAATTAACACATTTCTATTGATCTGTGTATTGCTATGAGGTTATGGCTTACTGCTCAGAGTTCCAGCATTTGTCTCCTCCAGTGGCTACATGGCGTTTTATTGACTCTGCCTTCTTTATCCCAGCATTCAGTTTAGTTTTTCTGCCTAGCTCTTCTCTGCCCTATCACAGGCCAAGTCAACTTCTTTATTCATTAACCAATAAAAGCAACACATATAGAAGGACTTCTCACATCATCTCCCCTTTTCTGTTTAAAAAGGAAGGTTTTTAACTTTAACGGAGTAAAATTATATACAAAAAATGATTATCAAGCAAGAAGTACAGTTAAAATATTTATGCCTACTTTATCTTTTAACATAACTAAGGAAAACTATGATTATAACTATCTATCTTCAACTCCATCAAAAACTCTAGAAGGATATAATATTACCTAAGTTAACAGAAAGTGTACTGTAAGCAACTTCCAAAACCATAGAATTTACAGAGACATCTTGCTACCTGAATAGCAATCCTGTCTTCAGCTTTCAATACAGTAGTGATACCATTGTTGTTAGCTCTGGGACTACCAAGTAAGAACTGCGTTTACTACTTTAAGTCTGAGGAGTGTGCAGCACATAAACCCTCTTTATCTGAGTAATAACTAAATCTGCCATGCAGTGCACTGAGTGTCCTGGGAATATCTCTGTGTATGGCAGTGGGAATCCACCATGCTCTCCTGCTTATGCACTCCTAGCAGACCAGATCCTGTTGTCTGCCCAGGCAGGGGGCGCTGAGCTGTGGGCATTGTCTCATCTACTTTTCTCCTAACCCCAAGCAGACATACGAGCACCTGCACCCAAAGCATGTGGTTTGTCATGTGGGTCAGCCACAATCGGTAAACCCTAATATCCCCTAACATTAGGCAGTCTCAGAGACCTCAAACTCATCATTCAGTCTTTCCTATCCAAGTGATTTTTATGTTCCACCTCTTCATCCTACAATAACCCTGAACACATGATATTATTTGTTGGGGAATGTGGATCCCCAAACCCTGAACTTCCTGTGACCCCCTACCTGCCTGAGTAAACAACTTGCTCTGAGCATGAGACCCTCCGGAGTTTCTGTTGGCAGGGAGTGGTTTCTGGTGAGCTTGCAGCTGAGAGTTAGGGTCTGGCCATTAGTCAAGGAGACTCTATATAGGCGGCCCTGGAACACAATAAAGTGGGCATTCTTGGGGCATTATTGGCTGTCTGCGTGTGTATGCTTCAATCTCCAAGCCCTTGCCCAACTCACAAACTGTACCTTAGCGCATAGAGCAGGCATTGCACTGCAATCATTCTCTACCTACATACCATATTTCAGCCTTGTATCCTTTCTCCAAATCTAGCCAACTCTCACCAGATAGAGAGAATTCTACCTCCTCACACTCCTTCTAGCTGCCAAACTCAGGACTTAGTGACTTTTGTACTTTCCTCTTGAGCCTCTACATCTTCTTACCTCCTCCCTCACTGACCTCACCTTCAATCCTTTAGATTAATGACTCTCTTTCCTTGTTCTTTACCCTTTATCAGCAAGAAACAACCAGAAAGATTGGTGCCCATTTGCCCAACACCCAATGACTCAATCATAAAACAAAAAGTTTTAAATGGCTCCCTAAGAGGCCCAAGCTTTACAAACATCATATGAGCAGGTACTGCCTTCCCACTTCCTTCTTCCTTGCCTAGCCATTAGATTACATTCCTAAAGCCAGCATTCCTTTATTTAATCTCTTCCTTGTGCCTAACTCATTCCTGAGGCTGATACCAAGGTCCAGTAATCCTTNNTTTTTTTTTTTTTTGCCTACATTGACTAGAATGTCCAATCAGGACTTACCAACTCATTCCAATACAGATTTCTTCTTTTTTCTCTGTAAAAACCACGCCTACAGAGAGAAATACATACAGCTGTCTTTTCCCAATCCAGAAGCATCCCCCATGTCCTGACCAGCATAAATACAACCTCATTTTTTCTGAGAATTTGGTGTGTGAATGTGTTCTGTGTGCATGTCCTTTCCTCTGAATTTGTTTCAGTACTGACAAGGATAGGGAGGAAGTCTCCTGCTGTTCTTTTTTTCCCTTTAGGTACTATCTCCCAGAGGCTACATCTCTTACTGACGATATATCTGATAGTTCAAAAATAGGGTGCATAATAAATATTCTTGCAAATATATTTATGTTATTATGGCAGTAGCAACTAGGTTGTATCAAGTCTCAATGTTATCAATGCCCTTCAGGGTATTTTCTGCACATTTTCTTCCTAGTTCTCAGAGGCAAAGCCTAAACGTGAGATGCCTTGGTAAGAGAAACCTATAGGTACCATGTTCATTCTTGGCAGAGTCAGAGGTAGAATTTCAATTCCTAAATTTGACTCTCTTTATACAGTGAATATTTAATATTCATGAAGCCTGATACACAGAAAATTCTCTTTCCATAATGGTTTTTACAATTATAATATGCAGAGTCAGTCCTGAGTCTCTTGACTTTTTATGAGAGCTGCACATGTGTTTTCTAACTAAATAAATATATACTCTAATCAAAGCAGAGCTTAGGGGAAGAAAAACTCAAAAAACTCTCTTCTTAGCCACTCATCTATCATTATTGATAACTCATGGAGTTGAGTTCTAACTCACATGACTTCTCAGACTCCCACTTTCTTATGCAAATTGATACCTATTATGTTTTTAATGCAACAACTATTTTAATTTTTAGATAAGTATATTATAATGACAGTCTTACCAGGGTCATGTGATATAAAGGTCAAAAACCATGGTAAATTGTTTACACAATTGCTCTACAGGCAGTGGGATCTGGGTGGCTAAAGCCCATATGAAGTGGATTAGAGTCTCATGGCAATAGCCAATGTTATTCAGAAACTCAGACAATTCATATTCTGAGGATTAAGAAAAGTCATATAAGTAAAATCCTCATGAGTCAAATCTGCCCTCAATGACAAGGAGAAGAAACACAGGGAAAACACATTTTTTTCTGTAGAGCCATAAAAATGTAATTGAATGAAAACAGCAAGCAATACTGAATAATTTTTACTAAACTCATTCCTATCCTCTATACTTGGAAGAAGCAGGAAAAATATATTCCAAGAATAATTAATTCCCTGTTATGAAGAAAATGGGGTCGTAAGATTCTTAGCACTCAAAACTCTCCTCAGATGACTTCATCCCTGTATCACGTTCCCATTAGTGTCCTCACTACCTGAAAAGAAGATTTGTTTGTATAGAATGAGTGTTAATAACATAATAACTAATTATGCGATCATGTGCTTTATTTTATAGTAGTTCCTCTGTACTTAATTATTACCTTTATATGTAACAACAACCAACTTTGAGACAGTGACTGATGTTAGCAAGAGGTTACCACCAATGATGGGAATGCTTATAAGTTACTTTCAAGTTACCTTGAGTTAAAATCTAATTTTCTTTTAAGATCCACGTATGTATACAAACAGGAATAGAAGTTACTTGATCATGATAAATTTAAGCCTCCTATTTTGTCACATACTCTGTTTTGAATGGAGGGCGTTTAAGATACAATATAAATGTATATTGGGTAGTTTTCTTGAATTCTTGCTTTAATTTTATCTGGACAGAAATTCATAACAATAATAAACTATATTTCACTCTTTCACTAGACAGTAAAATTATTTGTTGCAATAAATAATAATTAATGAAGATGATTTGCTGGTGGCCATGTCAGAGGAGCAGCAGGTAGCAATTGGAGTTTGAGGTGTCAGCCCACCAGGAGAAAAATCCTGGATGGGTGAATCTCAGATATAGGCAAGGTCTTGAGATCACAGACCCTGCAATGTCTTTTGCTTCTGCTCTCTTTCCCGGTTTGCTGCTGATATCTTTCTCCAGATTTTGGCCTGGTAAAAATGGGTGTGGGGAAATCCTCTCTGCCTGTATAATATAGTGTGTTTATCTCATGGAAACATCCTGTTCTACTGAACATTTTTACCTGTGGATTATTAGAAGATGATTCCTTACTAATCTGTACAGTCCAATTGATAATAACAATGTTAGTTTTATGTAAAGTTTTGACAAATAAAAATAACACAAGTAAATGTTACACAGCTAGGGCCTGTCAGTCTCATTAAGTAGCTGAATAGATCACAGCTCAAGTTAATGAATAAGAAAAACAACTGAGTCCCAGGAGTCAGGTTGGCTCTAATTCTCTTAACATTAAAAGATGCAGTCACAGGATTCGTTGTTTAACAGAGTTGAAACAAAGCCTTAAAATAATTTCAGGTTAGATCTGATAATAGTTTCGAGATTAAAAACCCCAGAAAACAATCTAAAGTCAATAATGACACTCAGCTGAGGTAAAAAATTCAAAGCAGCCCGATTGTTGCTTGCTAACATACTTTCCTTGGTAGGACTGGTTGATGAACAAAGGTGATGATTATTTCCCTGTACCCATTCCTGCCCTCAATCTCTTATTATTAAAAACTATTGATGAGTGGGTGTGCACCCTAAAGATTTAAGGTAGAGATGACTGATTAAATTTTATGTATAAAAGTTTAGATTTGTGAGTCCTTTAAGAATCCTAATAATCCTTCTAGACTCCATGAAAAAGAAATCAGCCCTCATCATTGAAAACCTTTGTCAGTACTGCTCCCAATTATTTCATGCTAGAAAAATTGAAATGATAAGGACATGCATTCCAAATGATTCTACTATGCAAGACTATTTCTGATGCTTCCTTATTTTTGCCTCCTGGCATGATGAACAAGTTTACCAACTGTGGTGCTGTCCTAGCCAGAAAGACACAACAATCCCACTCCAAGTAAAATATCAGGGAAGTCTTAGGAAAAATTGCTTGAGTTCAAGATTTCAACCCTGAAGTCTTGAAGATTTCACTATCCAGATATACATTTAAATAATCATAAACAAATAAATCATGCAATCTTCGTTCATACATTTAATTCACAATAATCAATTATTGAATGTAGCCTTCTTGCATAGTAACAGCTCCTCATGAAATAATATTTTTCTGAATGGAGAAATAATGTAAGGTTTTCCTGTGTTTTTCCATCTAAAAATGTAATTTCCATGAAAGAATAAAAAAGTAGTTAAAGCTATTTTTTTCTGAAGCAAGTTAACCAAGTGTAGGTGTTTTTCTACTCATTTATTTAAAAAAAGACTGCTGTATATTTTACAAGTACTCATGATTTTGGAAGGATGGCCTAAAAACCAGTCACATCTTTGAATCCATGTCAAAGAATCATTTCACATTTTTCTATTAGCAGTGATGCACCCACCCTGAACACAAGATGGTCACTTTCAGGATCATGAACCCTTTCTTGTTTAAATACCTAGAGTTCCATAATATATATATGAAGTTGTCTGAAGATATAGTAACAAAAGCATCAACCAGAAGAATTCAGGTATGGATTGACAATCTAAGGTCACCAGTGGGACCAGTGCACTAAGAGAAAATGACCTTTGAAAAATCATGGAAGTGTGTAGGCGGTATCTTGTAGTAACTGCAGACAAGTCAGGAAACATGTGTGAGATTAAACCACATTCACCTGTTCTCCAAACGTTTCTCACATACACTGACAGGCTTAATTCTAAGTTTAAGAAAACCAAAATTAAGTTATTTTATATCTGTATAAAATTCATTTCTCACAGTTATTTCTTTGGACATATTTGATGACAAAAACCAAGGCACTCACTGTAAGGAATTGTTTCTTGTTTCTTTGTTGTTTGTTTTAGAAACAGGACTTTCCTAATGAGCACAAGCTGATAATGGACTCTTTCTCCTCCCTATGATAATCTTAGGAGTGCTAGGATTATAGGTATGGTACAAAAACAACCATTTTTTTTAAAGATTGGCATCAGTGTAAACCTCAGTGAGCAATAGAATAAGAGAAGAAGAAATAACCCCAAGTCTAAAAATATGTATTTACAAAATATGTTAACTTGATAGCATGTTACGCCAATCTTAAAGCTTGGAATATCTTCATACCTCATTGTCATAATAGACATTCTAAGATCTTAACATGCTGATAGCTTTCCAACAGAAATTTCACATGTGCATAGCAACAAACTTACAGCACAAGTATGGATCCAGATGCCCTGAATTTTACCATATTGTTCCCATAAAATCCTTTGGAACCTTAATCAAATGCTAACTTAACTATTTTTTCCTTATTGTAGCAACAACATTGTGCCTTTACCACATGGAAAAGCAAAGGCAGAGTTCATTAAAACTGATTAAAAATCAGCGCTCAATTAGAAATGGAAGAAGTCAAGATTTCATACTCCTTGAAAGCCAAATTTGTTACAGCACAGGATCTTTGAGTATTCTTTCAAAAGGAAGTAACTTAAAAAAAGGAAAATAAATATTAAAACAAAAGCATATTTATTAATATTCTTTGTTATGTATTGTAAGTTAAGTTTGGCATTATACATAATATTCATATAAAAGAGATATTAATTACAATTTTAAAGTTGTGGTTTTTCAGCACACAATCACTGATGTTCAAGCAGAAGGTTTGGAATTCCCACCCCTCTCCTGGATCAACCTGACCATTGTCTAAGAGAACAGCAATGGAAGAAAGCATATGTCATACACTCTACTGTTCCTGAGAACTCTGACCTCTGAACAGAGTGAGAAAACAAAATCTCTGCAAGCATCATGAGTGGGAAAATACTGATGAGAGCAGTGGTTGGCAGGACTAATAGATTTACTTAAACAGCGCTAACACACAAATCACATTTAATAACAGAAGCACAGAAAATGCCCGCTACACAACCAGCCCTTTGACTTCAAGAAAAGCAACAGGCTGATACTTCTGTTTTCAGAGTCCTGGGATGAAACACACTTGCCCAACCAAAGTCTCCCCAGTGAGGTTTCTGATGTTGTAGGGTGTACACCCTTCTTTGTCCAACAGCGTGCGGAGAAATACAATACAGCAGGTGGTGTGCAAGGTTCATTCACACTCATCACCATTAGCTTCCATTCATTTCTCCTCATAGGACAAGAGTGTCCATATGGTGTCAACATCAACAACCTTAAAAATGCTGCATTCAGGACTTGGGGATAAAGGATATTACATCTCTTTTCCCAGCATGCTATCACTTTTGTGAAACACCTGGCCCCAGATGCACAAGAGAGATTCATCTGAAGCCCAGAGACACCATCACAGGCCCAAACTAGGCAGTGAGTACTTGAACTCCCTTCATTTGGCTTGTCTCTGATCATGTCTTCATTCCTGACTAACTTATCAAAGCTCATTGTTCTAGCTCACATGCCCATGTACACATGATAGTATAGATCTTCCTGAGTTTCCCCCTCACAGGGTTTCATAATACATGAGTCAGTTCAAGAAATTACCTAAATATTACATTTAGACACATCTATTGTTAAAGGGTTCTGGAAACGCTATCTATTCCATTGCATAGAATCTACTCTAGACTTGAGCAGATAGGGCTTTAGACTTCTACCTCAATCTCTGCCCTCAGTTCTCCCTCCACAAGAAGCTTCCTTGAGATTTCTCTTTCAGACCTTAGTGCAGACTACAGTTATCCTTAATATTTATATTCAGTAATCATTGATTTTTTCATTCTGCAACATAACTCCCTGTTAACTTTTAATTAATTTGCTATGAGCACATATTTAAGGAAGTATTCTGGTGTTGTACTAGAAAAACTTCTTAGATGAGCAGAAGAAAGCTGGACCTCAGCTTCACATGTATTCCATAGGGAAAGGGACCAGAGGCTGGCTGAGAAGTGAGGTCATGTGAGCTATCCTTTGAAGGGCAGATGCTGCAGATGAGATATGTCAGTGGTTGTTTAAGGAGACTGAAAAGAAATCCAAGAATGAGAGACACACTATGACAATTGATGGGTATAGAACTATGATGTGAACACCAGTGAATAGAGCTGTAAAAAATAGTTATGACCACTGAGTCCACTGAATGAACATACACTCGAGAAACTTGTTAAGCTAGATATCAAGGACCCCAGTGTGTAATGCAGAGGGTAGACAGCACTCTCTTCTAACAATACCTGCTGGGACAACACTTAGACCAGGTTTCTAGGATTAAATATATTGTAGTATTTGGGGAAGAAAAATGTATTCATTCTACAGGATGACCCTCAAATTTCAGAACATGGATAATCTTTTATTGTAGATGATACCCTTTCTGTTTCCACATGTTGCAGAAACATGTTATACCATTAAAGTGTTGTGGAGAAAGTTTGTAAGAATTATATTATTCAATGTAATAATCTCGATTTCTTGTTTGATACATATGAAAAGAGAGTTTTAGAAAGATGATCTTTCATAAATCAGGTGTTCCACAGGGATCCTGTGCTCCACCAATACCAAGAGTGCACAACCATGTTAGTTACTAAGACAGGAAACCTTTTTGGGTCTGATCTTACTGCTGTTTCTAAGAATGGTAATTTGTCCATAATAATTCTGGAATGCCTTATCTAGTTTTTCTCTGGCTGTCCTAATGACAAAAATCTCTGGTGTTCATATGTTTTCCTGCAGTTCTGTCAGTAAGCTTTTAAGGCATTACACCTCAAATTGTTTGTTTAAGAAAAGAAATGTGACAGACTGCCATTCACCAGAACCTTGTAGTCAAGAAGTTGCTTTAAAAGTCATTAATGCAATGCAGATTAAAATCTGGTAAAAATTTTCCTGATGTTTCCAGGTGAAAGTTAAGAGTGAGACAGATAGAACAAATGAGATTCAGAGGAATCAAAACCGGTTCAAAATCTCCTTCATCTTACCCAGCGCTCACACTGTACCCTTGTGCACTTCAGTTCTGGTACTCATGAATATGGAATAGTTGTCTGTGATGTGGACATTGAGTGACAAGTGTTTCCATTTTGTCAGCTTAAGACATATTCACCCTTATTCCAATTACTGAAGGAATCTAAAGAATGTCAGCCAATAACACATCATGTTGAGTCCTAAAAGAAAAGCTGGATTCTGGGGAAGAAATGAACTTGAGCAAGGGATGTGTCCTCATTGTGACATCTGTCATAAAGTCAGCTACTGTCCTGGAGCTATCACACTCAGGATTCCTCTGGATCTATATGAGAAGTTTCCATTATTATCCTTAATCCTGATTGATAACAGACATGAAGGATAGAACCTGACAAGCTGAAAGTTCCTCATGTGTTTATATCTTAAACAAGCTGCTTTTGAGGAGAATAGACTCACATGCTAAATCTATCTTCCTTTGCAAAACGGGCCATCTTTTTAAGATCATTATTAAAGTTTGAAAGTGAAATAATAACTACATTAGTAACAACAGGTAATAGAATACAGTTTGAAGTATAAGCCTGTCATATGGATCAGTTATAGAAATCAGCCTCCTTCATTTCACTTCTTTGCTATCATCCTATTATCTTCAGATGTCCATGTCTGATGATAATGTTTTGCTGTCACTGTGATATTTTCTATCACTTTCCACCTTATTTTTGTGAGGCAAGTTTGATCCCTCAGTAATAAGAATGTTCCCACCCTCTACTCCAATGCACCTTGTTAATGCACACAGTCAGCAACTACCTTGTTCCATCTGTCTTCATCCTTCATGATGAAGGTCCTCATTGTCCTGAGCAAACACTGTTAAACACTGAAAGATCCCTCAGTACCATGTTAGCATGTCTATTGTTGACATCCTTGTTGAAATCTTATTTAGGCAGTCACACCGAATTCCATAGGCGTAGCTTCCTGTAATTTTTAGAAGAACAACCCAGCAGATCTCCTGGTCTTCTGGAACCAACAATCTTTCTGTCACTTCTTCTAGGTTCCCTGAGTCAAAGGAAGTCAGTACTGGAACATGAGCAGGAACATGGAGACAGGGGTTGGTGTCAGTGAGAAGTGTTTCTGGCTGGCTTCTTCCTTATGACTTGCTCAGCCATTTTTGATAGATAGGAGGTGCAAGATTGAAGAGAGGTGATGCCCCATGGCAGAATGTAGATTAATATAAATGGGTTAATTTAAGTTATAAAAGCTAGTTGAGACAAGTTGAGCTAAAGGTAAAGCTTTCATAATTTATAATGAGTTTCCATGTCATCATTTGAGGGTTGGGGATCCAACGATAGTCTGACAAGGAAGCTTGCTACAGAGGGTGAAATTAGAAGTTGAACATGAATTTAACAATACACATAGAAGTGCAACTCAAAACATGGATTCATTTTGTGGATTTTGTAAGAGTGGAAACCTCAGGGTATGTTGGGGTGGCGACTCACTTGTTTCCTGGATGCTCAGACCCAAAATAATCACTCAGAAACTGTATTATTTGTAATACTTCTAGGCCAATCAGTTAAGCATATTTCTGGCTTATTCTTATATCCTAAACTAACCCATTTCTATTAAGCAAAGAAAAGTGAAAAAATACTCACCAAGCTTTCTCATTTGATTGCATTCCAGGACTATGGATGGGACATGGTGCAGCTAAATTTTGGTGTGATTCTTCACATCACAACCTAATCAAAATCATTACTTATAGATTGGGACAGAGACTGAACTAATACGCATCATCCCCCACAGTTGTGTCTGGAACCTTGTCTCACAGAAACTCTTAAATTAAGAATCAAAAACAACCATCTCCCAGATGAAATGAGAAATCTCTTAAAATTTTAAGAAAATTTAAGGACCTGAAGAAATGCTTCAGTATCAATAGAATTTGAGACACAAGCATAATGGCCTGAGTTCAGATCATTTGGACTTCCAGAAAAGACAAAGATAATAAAACCTATGTGTGGGGCACAGACATGCCGAAATGAGATGTTCCCACTGGGTGACAGAAGGTAGAGACAGATGAATTACTATAAGCTGTGGGCCAGCTAGTCTGGCTTATGTTATTTAGAAAAAGAGAACCATCTCTAAAAAGGTGGAAGGCAAACACTACCTCTGAAAGAATAACATCTTAATCTCCATGCTCCCAGACCTCTATTTGTCCCCAGAAACCTGAGCACCTTCATTCACATGAATAGAAACAAATGACACATACTCATAGAAACTTAAATTTACACCTATTCACACACACACACACACACACACACACACACACACACCCCTCTTATGTTACTCTTTTGTGAAATCAGATCTCTATCACACCTTGAGGAATGACTAACGTATTCATTGGTTTCTTAGAAAGCTTCTTCCTTTTAAAAACTGAGATAAATTCTGAGAGAAAATCGAAAGAATCTCATATTATCACTATGCTTACCCCATTGAATATATTTCTTGTTGTGATAAATACCTTACAACAGCAACCCAAGGAAGGAAAAAGTTGGTTGGTTTCACAGTTTGTGGTTAAAGCTAATAATGGTGGAAAAGTCATGTCAGCAATGGAATCAAGAGGCCACACTGTAAAGGCAGATAGGGAGAAGAAAACTGAATACTTTGTTTCACTTACTTTGCATGTTTTATTTATTGTTATTGTTTTTATTGTTATTATTATTATGAGGCACTATTATCTTAAATGACACCTCTCCTATATAGGGTAGATATTCCCACTTAACATATTTTTCATCTAAATAATCCTTCACATTTCATGAAAAGCGGGATATCACAGCCAATGGTTCAGAAAATCTGGTCTTCCACAAATTTTAGGATATATATTCAACCCTTTGAAAACAGAGCTCTTAGAAGACAAATGAACTTGCATGCATGGAAAGTGTAGCCACCACACTAAAAACATCAGCCCTAGTAACTTGAGACAAGCGATTGACTTGCCTCAAGCTGCACACATGCACACCAATCTGTAAACAATGAGACAATATTCCCCTCCCCTCAGTGTCCATCAGGCTAAACGTCTGCTAGCTGGTATTCTAGTAACATATTGGTAGGAAAAACTAGCTTTTATTAGTTTTAAGTGCATGTGAAATAAAGCAAACTATGTTCTTGGAGTGAGCTCTAAGGGTGAGTTCTTCATTTTCTATGCCTAGCATCACTGTGTGTACAGGATCAAAATCTGAGGCTTTGTGAAAAGGACAAGCTCAGTAGGGAAATGATTGTGTAGGTTAATCTGTCAACCCAGATAGAGAAGAACCTAAATTGTTTTCCTAGTTATACAAGTTTTGTATCCTATAAACCAACACGAAGATACTTTAGGCAATAATTTAGGATCCTGAGTACCCACAATCATGTGACTTGATATCAATGGTGACAGTGTATATATTTTAACCAATACTACTGTTTTACTTCAAATACATTTTCTTGATATTTTGCCATATTTTTAGCCTTTATTATTGTAGTTTATTAAATAACAGGCCAAGAACTTGGAAAAACATCCCAAGAGAAACTATATCTAGGTATTTTGTTCACACTGATTCAAATCTCTGCATGATTACAAGATCAGAAAGAACATATCTATCTCTTTTATAACTGACATACAGATATTAATTTAAATCACACTATTCATTTCCTGTGCCCATAGAGGCATGTCTATCTTAAAGTGCTACATCCATCCATTACAACTCAAAATCTCCATGGTTTTTGCCAGTCTCAACACTGTGTAAAAGTCTGATATTTAAATTTTGTCTAATATTCAAGATACTATATTAAGAATAAGATTTTTATGAAAATAAAATAGGCTCACTCTTACTAAGAAATAGTACCCTAATCCCATGTTCTAGTGTGTGAAAATGATTTCTTTAAGAGTTATCAAATATGGATTAACAACTTGAAAAAGCTGATTAAATAACTACTTAAAAGGAAAATTTGAAAGAAGAATAAAACAAAACATTTGGAAATAAATCTTTAATATATTTTTATGATTCGTTTATTTTATGCATGTGTGACACATTCATTTTTTCTGCCTTCAAGAACCACTACCATTATTCATTTGTATGCATTAATAAGTGGGTGAGAACAGCAAAGTAATTAGTGTCCACCTGCACTGAAGAGTTTATCTAATCTTCTCTGTACTTTAAAATAATTTCAATGTTAATACCCAAGTGAAAATCCATTATTGTTTGTGTGTGGCTCACCATGAAGAGAAGGGTACTGTTTTTAAATATTAGAACATAATATCATTAAAATACTATACACAAAAGTTTTTATGACAACTTATTTAAAATAATTCTGACCTGAATGCAGCACAGAAGTCCTGTAATAGGCAAACAGATACACAAATTTATATAAAATACTATTTCATGATTTTTTGAAAAGTGGACTGAATATGATACAAAAATAATGTGAATGAAGCTCTAATTATGCTGAATGGAATAAAATCTAAAAATGCCATATGATTTTATAGAATTCATCAAAGTCAGCATTTTAGACATGAAGAATGAATAAATGGTTTCTCAGAATTCAGAATACCTGTTATTTGATAGGAATTCTGTTTCTAAATATAATAGTTTAAATATAAAATTTTATTTTTATCAACTATTGACATCCTTATTCTATGATTAGACATGATCTTTAACCCCAGGGTCTAATACATTGGCAGTTTAGTTCCTGGTATAATGATGTTGAGGGATGGTTCTACTTTAAGACACAGGGCCTATAGTCCAGTAGCCCCATAATTGGAAGTGCTGCTCTCTGAAGACATTGATTGCACTTGTTTTATCTAGACCCAGCTCAAGCCTTCAAGAAGATGACTTTTGTCAGACACATATAGTCCTTGTTCAATGTGTCTGGCTTCCTGTCTCACTGTGTTTCTCTCAAACATGCCCCTGCCATAATGTTATTTACTATGATGTGTCAAGCAGGTTGGCTCCAATCAGAGTCCAGATATATGGGACCACTACATATTATCCTTTTAGTAATTAAAACAATGAACAATAGAATGAACCTAGTATAAATGGCTATGATAATGCACTAGTACTAGTTTGAGTCATAAGACATAGCACAGTATATCTAAAATTATTTCAAAATATTTTAAGGTTAACATATGGATGAAAAGTAAATATTTGTATCATTTTGTCAATTACAATATGAGTCTTAGAATCTGAATCAACATGACTATTGCAGACTCTGCAGACCAAAGTGGTTGGTTGGATAAATAATGTAGCCAGCTTCAGTATTTAGTGCGAAGGAAGAAAAAAGTTCAAGCTTACTTGGAATCTTCCCAACCCAGGCCCCACCATAAAGTTATTTAATGTTTTTGGTTTGATGTGAGTTTTATTTTGTTTTTTTTTTTTACTTTTTATTATTATTAAAAATTTCCACCACCTGCCCTCCTCCCAATT
>LOEQ01002535.1:125498-138068 GCA_001685075.1 Bramus lutescens
TCTCTGTTCAGATCAGAGCCCCATTTTTTGATTGGGTTAATTAGCGTTTTAAAGTCTAGTTTCTTGAGTTCTTTATATATTTTGGTTTCTTTATTTTCTATGACTGAAGCATGTGATGTCTTTAGCAATATGATCTTACCATCAAGTTCTGAAAAGTAGACAAAAACATGAGGAATAGCCTTTCATATTTGGGGGTCTTTGGAACCTCACTGTTCAACAATTCCAAATGAAGTAACCTATTTTAGAGACAGAGATTTTTATTTACTGGTGTCTGACATTTTGTAGAGACACTTGCTGATTAATAGATGGTGACTTTTAGTCAGATAGCAAGAATGGATTCTGGTGTCCTATTGCTTGTGGAGTGGCTGCAGTTAAAAATAATGCCTATTTTAAACACGTAGACCAGAGGATATTGAATGTTTCAGACTAAGAAAATGTCAAGTGTTCTAGACAATGACTAAGGCATTTGTCCTCATTTAATTTTAGCAAATAGCATATATTTGCCAAAACTACATACAGTTCTGTACCAACCTGTACAGTCACTACATCTCAACTACAAACCATACTTAAAAACAATAAAGTAATTTGTTGAACTAGCAAAGAATTAATGGATACCTATTAGAAATAATGAGTAGGAGCTAGTGAGATGACTCAACATCCTAATACACGCACCACATCCTCTACTTAGGATTCATTATCAAACTGACCTAACCTGTAGTTATGCTCTGGGAAGAGCATCTCAGTGGGGGATTATATGTATTAGGTTGGCCATCAGGAGTAGGAGGAGTTTAATTTTTTCTTTTATAATTGTTTAAGTAATTGTTTTTTTCCAGCCTGATCATATTTTCCCCTCCCTCCCTCCATCCTTTCCTTCCAGGCCCTACCCCCAACCTCCACCCACATCCATTGCTCCTCCTAGCTCTTCAGAAAAGTGCAGGCCTCCTATATGACAATAGGCCATGACATATCAGGTTGCAGCAAATCTGGGCACCTCCTCTCCTCTTAAGGCTGGGCAGCCCAGTACAAGAAAAGTACTGGAAAACAGGTAACAGAAATAGAAACAGCACTGTATTTCTTAAATTAATTACTGTGAGAAGGCACAACCTGCTGTAGGCAACACCAGTATCTTGGTGGGAAAATTCTATAGTGAAAAACCATTTTTAAGCACAGGTAAGCAAGTAACATATGTGTGTTCTTCTCTCTGGCTTTCTCTGTCTCTATGCCTCTCTCTGTCTCCCTCCCCTCCTCTCTCTTTTAAGGATATTCTTTAACCAACTCTCTCTTAATCTACTGCTGCAGTGATGGACTATAACACAAATAATGACCTAGCAAAACCCCTTTCTCCACTGCATTGCTTTTCATCATATAATTTGCTACAGCAAGTCACTGAAGCTATAATATCATGTAAGCCTGAGACCAAGGCTTCTGTTCTTCCAACTTATTGTAAAAGGACTCATGTGACATCTGAGTCTGTCATCTGACTTCCACATGCAGGCCCTGTTCATCCATACAGACACACAGAGACACATACACACAATAAATGAAGCACTTTAAAGCTATTAATACTTTCACTACTTTTTAATTTTTGATACTATAATATAATTACATTTATCCTTTCTAGTTTCTCATTTCAAACCCTCTCATATACCTCTCATTGCTCTCTTTTAAGCACATGGCCTCCCTTTTCATTAATTGTTATTGCATGCATAAATGTAAATATGTGTATATATGTAAATATGTATGCATATGTATATATGTATGTATGTATGTATAACCTTCTCAGTCTGTAGAATGTTATTGTATGTATGTTTTTAGGACTGACAATTTTATAATTAATAATAAATTCTGCTCCTCCCTAGGGTAGATTCTATCTTCTGATAGAATTAACCCATTTCCATTATTTTATATTTTACCATGAGGCTCATGCTCTACTGGTAAAGTTCCAGCTGGAAGCTCGTGTCTTTCCTCTTTGTTGGCTGCATGCATCTTGTTGACTTCACCTACTGTTTCTCCCAGCATTCAGTTTAGTTTTCTCACCCAGCTTTATTTTGCTAAACCATTGGCCAAAACAATTATTCTTTAATCAAACAAACAACACATAAACAGAAGGACTTCCTATAATATCTCCCTTTTCTGATTAAATAAAAAGGTTGGGGGTGCTGAGTCACGGGCACTGTCTCAGCCACTTTCCTCTTAACCCAAGCGGGCATAGAAGCACCCTGGCCCACAAACTCCATTCAAGTGCTCCATAGCTGAACCTCCCAAAGGGTCAGAGCAGTTTGTGCTAGCAAACCAGGAAGCTGCTGTTTTGAAACCACCTGGTTTTCGCTGCTACTGCTGAGTCAGGAAGCTTTCCCTTAAAAGAATCATGCCTCTGCTTGCTTCGAGCAAACAGAGCCCAGCCGAGAAAATGCTTAACTTTGGTGTGTGTGTGTGTGTGTGTGTGTGTGTGTGTATCTAGAATTACTTTTTAAGCTTTCTCAAGTTTTATATATAGGTCGACCACATGGGCACACCACTTTCTTGTAAGAAGCTACTTGTTCTGAATGCCAAGACACCCAAAGTAACCACGCAGAAAACTGTTTTATTTAAATCTCTGCTTGGCCAATCACTTAACTGTATTGTTAGCTAACTCTTATATCTAGAATTGACCCATTTCCATTATTTTATATTTTACAACAAAGCTCGTGGACTACTGGCAAGGTTCCAACATGCAGCTCACATCTTTCTCTTTCAGTCACTACATGGTGTCTTGTTGACTCTGCCTACTTTGTCTCCCAGCATTCAGTTTAGTTTTCCTGCTTAGCTCTATTCTGCTTAGCCATTGGCCAAAACATTTATTAATTAACCAATAAAAGCAACACACAGACAAATGGACTTCCTACATCACCCTCCCATCCTTTAGAGTTGCATTCTCTTTCACTCTCCATCATACTTATGACAGGATTCCCTCAAATCTTTTGAGCAATTAAATTAATTTCATTATGACACAGAATATAATGGGTATAACTCTTACTTGAAGGGGTTATCTGTCTTGGCTGTCTAAACAACTTTTCTGTGGCCTTTGGTTTCAATGAAACCAAAAGCCTTTCATGGGCAGGGTCACCCTTCTTAGTCATTTGAAATATTACCTTTGAGTAAAATTCCATGACTTTTCAATGTGAAAATTACTGAAAGCATTCTTTAGACTAGACAAGTGCAAGTTTCCACGGGAATTAAATGTTAATGTAAGGACACCACTGTTGATAGGCTCTTGGCTGCTTTCTGGTAAGAGTTAATTAAAACTTCACTGACCTTGTGTCATTGTCTTTGTTGCCCTAATAATTAAATAATTTGGATATGAATAGTGCATTTGCAAAGGCAGAGTCAGGCAAACTGGGAGATTAAAAAAACGTGTAAACGCTTAAAATGAAGTCTTTAAAAAATGTCACTTATTTATGCATGAACTCCTAAGAACACTGAGTAACAAACCTACAACATTTTTCTGAGTGATTTGGCACATTTTTAATTGCCAGAGAAAAGGATGTGATTATAAACATGGGGAATCACCTCTGCTCTGCATCCGACTTCAAGCAGAGAATATTACCATCTTAAAAACACAGCACAATTAATACACAGCTAAAGAAAGAAGTCAACCTGGTTTCAGAAAGAACAGAGGAAATTGTGGTTAAATAATTAAATCTACTTCAATATTTTATTATATATACATGTCATTTTATAATTATTTGCTATCAAAATAAGAAAAATAGCTTTAAAAGAAAAACAAAAGAAATTAAAAATGCAGATGAAAATATTCAACTGTGATGAATGTTCATTTCCCAAGAAAAATAAATTCTAAACATTATTTGAATATTAGTTTATTTAATGTAAAATTGTTATTAATTGAGATCAAAATATAATATTAAGAATATATTGAATGAGCACAGGTATCTTTTTATATATGTGTAATTTGAAATGCTATTGATAAATTATGATTTTTCTTTTCACAAAACATATTAATATAATTATGAGGATGCTTTGATTTCTACCAATAAGAATCTGCTTCAAAGCAAAATTGCTCTTTCAAGATAAGCAGTAGAAATATACATCAGCAAAACAAAATAAGTACCACAAATATTGTCTGCCTTAAAATAAACATATTTACGGAGTAACCCTTAATATCATAATAAATATCCCACTGCTTTCTTCTATAATTTGCCTTTGGGAAGACTTACAACGGAACGTGACTTCCCAGCAATATATATATACATGTTGCTTTAGGCCGATGCTGGCCCAGATGGATGGGAAGATTTATGGTGTGCTCTGGCCAAGCACTCAGACATTACTGTCTTACAGATGAGTAAGCATCTGTGACAAACAAGTCACCAGCCTTGTATTTCAGTGTAACAGATAATGAGAAACCATCTGTCCACTGCAGTGTTTTGCCAAGACTACAGCCCGGCATACTGTTCCATTTTACAATGTTTAACAAGGAAATGACAGCGCTTCTTAAGGGATTTCATTATTTGTCTGCTGATTCTGAAATAAGCAGAGACACAAATACGTTAAGAAGACCAATTAAATGAATGATAGCTGTAGTGGCTAATGTTGGGAAGTAAAATAATGCTTTCTTGTGGTTCACATGTAAATAAGGTAAGTATAGGTAAAACCCATTTTTTTAATAATTCAACTTTATTTTCATTGCTGTTTTTAAAAAGTTGTTTATTTATTTATTACTTGTTTGTGGATGTACACTGTCTCTGCATGTGTAAGCAAAAGAGAATGACGAATCCCTCATAGCTGGAGTTACAGGCATTTCCAGGATGCCTCTGTTTATTAAGTGACTGCTGGGATGGGGGCTCCAAACCTCATGATTGCATAACAAGTTCTTTAAACCACTGATCCATCTATCCAACCTCCAGTTCATAGAGAAAAGGATCTGCAAGTAGAAAGAATTCATACAATCCTCTACTGTCTTTCCTAAGATTTCACTGTTCTAAATTATTGTACTCCCATAGTATGTATGTTATAATTGATCCACAATTGATATATTATTATATTTACCATCCTTAACTTATAGGAGGATCTGCTCTAGTCATGTAAATGTCTATATATCTCACCAAAAATGCCATACATAATTCTTTGTTCCTGTATGATATAACACATAATCACCATAGTTTTATGGAGTGTCCCAGTGTATTTCTTACTACGCCTTTGAATATTCTGCTCAATTTCTCTCCTTGTTAACTCTCACAAACCCTTGATAAGCACTGATAATTTTACTTCCTCTAAAGCTATACATTTCCCAGAACATTACATATTATATTACTAGTTACTTCTCTACTGCAATGATAATATATCATGAACAATACACCTTATAGAAAAAATATTTATTTAGTCTTATGTTTTCAAATGAAGGTTCCATAATACTCTGAGGGGCATGGGGAAAAGCACCCAGAGCTGATACATGATAGATAATATCTTCAACAGTAATCTGAAAGCAGGGTGAGATTATAAATACTGAATATCATCTTTTGCATGTCTCTCTACATGCTTACTAAGTCACCACAGGACAACTCTGCATACTAAAAGCTTCTCCAGCACAGAGTTCCAAATACTATACAACCCTCCCCAAAACCTGCTTGATTCTATCGTAGCACTAGCAAGTTCTCTGGCACCGCTCTCTTTCCTACTTCTGGTACTGCTCTCTTTCCTACTTCGTTTTCTACTTTTGTAGCAAACATGAGTATGTAAAGCAATCAGGGGAAAAAGACATATTTATTCCTACATTTTACAGTCCATCATTAGGTGAAGGCAGAGCAAAAATTCAAACAGGGCACTCAAAGGCAAGAACCAAAGCATGTACCTTAGTGGATCAGGGTTTAATCTTTTTCTTTTCTTTTAATTAATAAAACAATTCAAAAATGGAATGGGTGTTTTATATATAAAACTTTATAAAAATGGTTTATTAACAAATAATCAAAGAAAAGAAAACCAGGAATAAATTATTATTATAAAGATTCATTTTATGCTATCACTTAAAGACTTTTTTTTTAAATTATTTTTGTTTTCAAATGAAAGATCATCTACCATGACATGAGTAGGGAACACAAGCATGTCCTTATTTGGCCCAATCATGATTCTTTTGCAAACTGAGAGCTAAAATTGTATGTCAACAATTCCAGGCTGTTTATATAACACCCTAAGCAATGAATGCAAAGGATTACTCACTGGCAAGCCCTGTGCCCCTCAGATTCTCATTATGGATTCCAATGTTTCTGTCACCCTCAGCTGTTCCTTTCCACTCCCTTCCATTTATTTTATTGGGAAAATTAGCATCTAAGTCGTTATAATGACTTATATGCTCTAGACTTTTATTTCTATGCATAGTAAGAAAACATCCACACAATGGATCCTTTCAATCTCTGTCAATAGATTTAAGAACTGTAAAGAAAGTAAATAATCTGTATTATAATGCGTAGCAGAATGGAATAAAATATAAAGCTCTCTAAAGGCTGAAACAATGACAGTTGTTATTGACAAATAAGTTATAATACCAAAGGGAACAATATATTAGGCTAAAAAGTGAGGAAAAAATTGAACAGCAGGCTTGCCATGTTCTGTTTCTTTGTCACATTTGTTCAGAATGCATGATGTAAGCTAAGTATTTGCTTCACTAGATCTTTTCCTAGATGATCCTAGATTTCCTTTTCTACATTGAAAAATGTCTGTATACCCTACCATAAAAGGAATCAATAATTTAAGATTGTTCATTTTTTAAAGTGGAAGAGTTTTGCAAACTAATAAATGACTTCATCAAGCAATAAATACATGAATATTCATTACAGTAAGAATTTAAAGTATAAAACATTAACCATACAATTTTCCTAACAGTATATTGAGCCTTTAAATTAAATGTCTAGCTTGCTTCAAAAGAACCATAAACTATTTTTTAAGTTTTAAATATCAATATTCATTTAGTTATATTGATAAATTGTCATTGTATAGTTCTTAACTCAACTTAGCATACTTGATATTATGTTTTATTTCCAGATTTAAATTTATCTTCTTATTAATTTGAAGAATTGCCTTCATTGTGTACAGAAAAGAGTCTCTATATTTTCTAAAATAATGACAACTTATGTTTTTCAGATCTCAATAATGATGTAAATATCATATGTACTACGATAACTACTTTTTAATGCATTATAAATAACATTTAATCCAATAAAATTATTTCACAGAAAACATATTTTTTATGATTGAATACTACAAGGCATGGAAAATTAAGATTATGACCAGACAGGTGAAGGAGACCTACATGCTTGCCTGGGGCAGCCTGACCTGGGCTGACATTAGAAACCATGCCGCATCCACCGTTCCTTGCAGTACCAGGCAATCAGACACCATTATTTTGAGCAAATGCATGGTAGAGTACTGGATAGAGGCAGAATGTTTTATGCCATTCAGAGAGACACAGATATGAAGAGGTAAAGGTGATGAGGAGCTGACTGAAATAGGTGGCCTGCTTACCACCAGTGGCCCTGCTGCAGCCTTTCTGTTTTGATGTCTGTGGCTACTGTTACCAGCAGAGGGCCCTACTCCTCAATAGCCAAAACACTGAGGAATGCTAACTCTGTCCCTCACTGGCTGCAGAGCTCAGGAAAGCAGGATCTGAATCTCCTCTGGGCAGCACAGTAGAGCTGACTCTGTTTGTATGGTCTGTGAGCTGTCTCTGAGGATGTGAGAGTGCCCCCCCCCCATNAATGTCGTGGCATGTAGCAGACAATAGAGCTGGCTTTTCTCCTCAGGAGCTACCACACTTGAGAAACAGGCCCTGCCCTTCACCTGGGCAGCACAGCAGAGGTGACCATGTTGATGGAATTGGACAGGTGGGGTGGGAACTCTGATCTTGTACTGTGGAGGCTAAAAAATGCAGGCCCATTTCCACCTTCTCTGACTGTCAGAGAGAGAAGGTTGACTAGCATAATTGTACATCCCAACTCAGGATGTGATTGCTTGGTTCTTTTGAAATTGAGATAGCTCCGCACCATCCTGACAGGTGCTCATGCATATGTACTTCTGCTCTTTCTTTTGTAACTGTAAGGTCACAGAAGAAGGGCGATCTTCAGAATATGTGACCCAGTGCAACTTCACTCCCTAGACAACACAATGTTAATGATTTAATGTCTCAGTAAAAAGTGATTGACTGCGTTATTCTTTGGATCATGTTAACAACGGTGATTTTTTTTTGTTACTCCTTGCTCCCTTGTTTACATTGGGTATAAAGCTGGGGAAAAATAAGTGTGGGCGATTTCATGATTTCAGTAATCACTGGAATACTCTCCCAGTATTATTCTGTGGTTTCTGTCTTATTATTTTTGTGTTTCTTCATATTCTTTACTTATATTTTTAAAATTCCCATGCCCCTACCCTGGTAAGAAGTGATTTTGTCAAGGTTGGTCCTTGACATTGTACCAAAACCTAGAGTGAGGGAGAGTAGATCCTATTCTTCATCTGCCATGTGAAGGCCTGGAAAGGGAGAGATATCCTTCCCCTTCCCCGCCTGGCACTCTCAGTGACTTACTGCAATGAATATTTGAAAGTGAAAATATGACAGATTTTCAACATCTGGCTAAAGAGCTTTTTCAGCAAAAATTGTGATTTCTGTCCTAATGTGCCCACTTAAGCCTTGGACTTCACTCTCCTTTCAGTTTTCAGGAAAAACAGTCTGATGTTTTAATTGTCCTCAGTTTTTCTAATACAAAATTAGTTGTGTTGTAGCTTGCTATATTTCGGACAGGTAGTTATATTCATATTGCTCTGTTAAGATACAATAAAGGTCTGTTATAAAAGTGTTTATTTAAATCTTGCTGTTCCAGAGGGATAGAGTCCATGAACATCACGATAGGGATGCTCATAGCTATGTAACTGCAATACATGCTCTTTCACCTTCAACTGATGTTCTTTCTTTCATTCATTCATTTTTTTCTTCCTTCCTTCCTTCCTTCCTTCCTTCTTCCCTGTCTGTCTTTCTTTCTTTCTTTCTTTCTTTCTTTCTTTCTTTCTTTCTTTCTATCATTCTTTCTCTCTTTCTTTTCATTGATGGGAGTGACTGGGGAGAGGATATATGAGTCTCTGCAGTTGGGAAAATAAAGCTTTGTGAATAAAACTGCTAATTCTAGAGAAATGCAGAGCTCTGTTCAGATCAACCCTGAAGTTCTGGGACTATTCGATGTGTGTCCACAATCATCAGTCGGGAAGACAATCATGGGACAAAGAACCTCAAAAATGTTGTTGAGATTGTTTTGTATTCGCCGTCTGCTGCTGGACACTGGTGCTTCCCTTAACAGTGACTCTGTTGGTGAACCCTGAATTTTTATTTGTGAGTGGTTATCAGTTGAAAGTAGCTTCTCGCCTAGGGATGAGTGCTTGTGCCTACTTTTCTCAGCACTGGAACTCCATGTGGCACTGACCGTTTCTGGGTTCCCTGAGCCACAGGGCTAGGGATTTAATAGGGACATGTCATTTAGGACTGAGTATTCTAAGGTCTCTCACTCTCTGCACATTGTCTATCTGTGGTTTCTATGTTTGCTCCCATGTACTGCAGGAGGAATCTTTTCTATTCATGGGCAAGCAAGGCACTGACCTACGAGTACAGCAGAATGTCATTAGGAGTCATGTTGCTATGTTACTGTAGAAAATGGTAGGAGAGTAGAGCATAAGGCATTCACCAGGATCTGCTTAAACAGGCAGTGTGGTAGTGACGAACATGGTGGGAAGACACAAAGCCATTGTATTGGCAGAGAGGATGTTGGACTTTTCTGGCTAGAAGAAGACAGGAAATAATTTTCAATATATAAATTTCCTTTGACATTTAGTTATGAAAAGGCATATTAGTTTTCTCCCTTCCAAAACTGTAAGAAATTTTACTGTTGTCATTCACAAAATATTTAGTTGTTTGTTACAGCACAAATAGAGGATATAAATGATTTTCAATCTTAATACATTGAACTTACATATCCTATTTTAACAGAGCAAAGATCCAGAGAAAGAAGCAAGGCTGTAACACTGTACCATAGCATAGTTATTCCATTTCCTGTATCAAGAAGCATAACTTCAAATACTATCATGAGAAATTGTGGTGGCACAATTTAAAATGGAAACTGAATGAATGTGAAAGAGGCTTGGGGATATCAATGTGCAAAAATATCATGTCCGCAAATACTAAACAGTTTCAGCTTGTTAATAAAAAATATTATAAGCATTTGTGTGTATTGTATGTGTATGTAAATGTGTGTATGCACTTGTGTGTGTGTAGTGCATGTGCATTTGGTCATGTTATATACCTGCCTTATTTACATCCTTATTTAATATTTCAGTCACTCTCATTGGATCCAGTGTTAAGTGATTAGCTTGACTCATTGGTTTATGGTCTTTTACCTAAGTCTCTCACATGGATGTTGGGAAGCTACACTCAGGACCTCATGATATTAGCATGTGCTTTACAAATAAGCTTTGCATTTCTCTTTGCTATCTTTCATAATGTGCATATTTGGTCTTTAACTCTGATGCTGTTAATTACGTAAATCATTATTCCTATTGTAAGATTTGGTGTCTGTGTGTTTCTTCTGTTTTGTTATTCATCTTTTAAGAATTTCTGAGTTTTTCATATATCTTTTTTGGCCTGTTTGTCCTCAAGATAGAGAAGCAAAGGGTATGGAGTTCAGTAGTAGGAGGCGGGGAAACTGGGAGGACTTTGCGGGAGGGGAAACCATGACAAAAGTGTGTTATGTGAAAAAATGTCCAATAAAAATGTAAAAACAACTGATTTAAGGGAAGATTATAAATATATTGCCCCTGATTTTGGCTTGTTTTACATCCAACAACATCAAAACACTAATGTGCTTAAATTATAAAGCTACAGATTATTCCAATTTTTTTTACTAAAACAATTGCTGGGTTTCTATAATTGAAAATCAATTATATGCCAATAAATTAACAGAAATAAAGACTGTGTGTCTTTGTGGTAATAATTTACTATCTGGTTTAAAATCTATATTGAGGGCAGAGCCATGTAGAGTTTAAACCATAATGGACAAATGTCTATATGACTCTAAAAATTATTGCTGTAAACTGAATTTATCTCTCTTTCATGAAAGTAGAAACAGGCTTGCTACTTGTTATAAATCTTCTACGCCCTCTTGTGCATTAGTAGTTTATGTCTCTAATTAATTTTTATTTGGGGTTGTGTGTACATATATGAGAATAGTTGATTTTACCCACCACAAAATCTTACAAAAGCAAATGAATGGAATTATACAAAGATGGATTCAACGAGCACTTATGAGTAGCAGATGGACTTATAATTACCTGTCTGCCATCATATTCCCAGCAGAAAACATTCTGCCAAATTTAAAGTAAATTAATGAAACTTGCTTACTGAAGGGAGACAATGTCATTAATACTTGGCAGGTGTTATTTGTTACCAACTGAAAGATATTTTTAGACATTTATTTTGCCATGTTTAGAGAAAATATATCCAAGACAACAACAAAATGCTTTTATTCATACTATTTTCAAAATATTATTTATTTTGCTTAGTAGATTATTGCAGTTCTATAACTTAACATATATGCTGACACTTGTATGTGTTTAAAATGCAAATATAAGAGCTTATATTTGTGTTTTATAAATATAAAATCTACAAAATAAATATAAAATCTACTCAATTATGTGTTCAATATTTTAAAGATATCATATTCCACTGATCAAAAAATTAGTAAATGTAGTTTAACAATTCATAGATTGTCAAAATTTGACACTCATGGCAAGCACAATTACAGCTCAGTGGTTGAAGTTAGGCCACTTCCTCAATGGGTCTCAGCCTGTTGATTGAGAAAAACTCTCTCTTTACCTGCAACTAACCGCATCACCTAGACTAGCAAGTTTGCACTGTCTGGGGATCCTCCATTGCTCTCTACTCTTTATATTAGAAGTATGTAATAACGATCCCAAGTTTTCATCTGAGCCTATTCCATCTTGTATGAATATCAGAGAGTTTGTGTTTATTTTGATCTTTCGAAGTTGTTGACAACAGGTGTGGCTACAAAACTGACCTAGGGTGTGGTTACTTGCTGTTTTGGACATTAAGATGGCCCATAGAGGAAGATCAGATGACTTTGACCAAAGGTCCATAGAATTCAAGCAAAATTTTGCTCCCTTTTTTGAAACAGGAGGTTTAACTATGAGAGTATCTGCCTTCAGGATACTTGGTCTAGCATGTGTTCACTGCTCCAGATATCAAATGCTTTCGTCAGGAATTAATGGCTTTATGTCTCAAACTTTGAAACAAGCAACTGTTCTGGTTGTTCTTTGTGTCATGTTAAAGCAGTCTTTTGACTTCTGCCCTCGTTTTGTATTGGGGTATAAAAGCATATGAAAAATAACAAAGGATGAACTCAGTATACAGGAGGCATTGAGTTGCCTTATCACTGCCATCCTGTGTCTCTGTGTCTCATTCTTATCTCTGCTACTCCTTCCTAACATTTCTCACCCTCACACCCCTACCCTGGAATGTACGAACCCGCC
>LOEQ01002535.1:138101-152043 GCA_001685075.1 Bramus lutescens
AACAGTGGCTCGTGACAATGTCTTTGCTATTATATATAACATATATTTCTAAATTATTCAAAAAGAGAATGTGTGCAAATATATTTTCAGCACAGGGCTCATTGTAAGAAACTTCATCCTTATGTTTTACATATCAAGTCAACAGTCAGCTTTTAAACAGAGAACTCTTGTATTGTCTAGACACAAAATACAGATGCAATTAAAAATTTATCTATTGTGACAGCATGCACAGGAATGTTGCCAGCTTCAACCAGACAACTCCAGCATAGAAGAAAGGTGGGCATGGAATTCCACCACAAGCTGAGGGGCTATTACCATTTAATAGTTCCTGGGTTTGGAGGATTCAGTTTTCTTTAACAGTGTGACCCTTGATTGACCCTACACCCAGGAATGTCCCACTTCCAACACAAGCTTTGCAACACAAACTGGACTACATGGGTAAAAAAGAAATCTAAACCAAATAAAATATCTCAAATTGAAGAAGAAGCAATGGGAGGATGCCAAGTGTGCTAACAGAAAAATTAGGAGATGGGAGTATGTATTTTTAACATGTTTTGTATGAAATTGTCCTTTATAGTTTTACTAAAATATTACTGAAAATAATCTTTTTCTCATATAATATGCTGATTGTTTCCCCTCACTCTACTGCTCCTAGTTCCTTTCCACCTCCTCTCCCATCCGGAGCTACCCTCCTCTTTCTTATTAGAAAACAAACAGGCTTTCAGGGGAATAATATCATAATGTAATATAATATAATGTAATATGTTATAATATGGAAAAACCAACACATCAGAATATGACATAACAAACAAATATTTTTTAAAAATGCCAAAGAGAAGGCATAAGAAGCAGTTTTAGATGCAAAGACTCACAGGTCCTCATGGTCAGTAATTCCATAAAAACACTAAACTGGAAGCCATAATGTATACCAAAATAACCTGCAAGACAGACAAACAGACAAAGAGAGAGGGGGAGGAGAGAGAGAGAGAGAGAGAGAGAGAGAGAGAAGAGAGAGAGAATATATAATAAAACAAAATAACATAAAATTAGAAACAAAGAAATAAACAAAAAACACACTGGCACAGTCTTATGAGACAAGTAATCTCCTAAAATGCCTTTGCGCTTGTTCACTGTGGCCATCTGCTGCATCTACTGCTGGGCACTGAACCCACCATTAAGAATAGTTTGTTTCCCCAGTGAGATTCCTTTGGAGAAAACTAAATTTTCATTTTCAAATGATTATGAATTGTAGACTGCTTCTGGATTAGGTATCTGGGCATGTGCACATGTCTTCTTCTAATTCCAGGACCCCATCTGGTTCAGACCCTTGCAGGGTCTGTGCATACTAACTCAGGCTCCACAAGTTCATATTTGCATAGACCCTATTTATTTAGAGCGTTTTGTTTTCTTGGTGTCCTCCATCTCCTCTGACTCTTGTTTTCTTTCTGTCTCCTTTTCTGCAGGGTTCCCTGATCCCTGAGTGAAGGAATTTGATGGAGACATTAGTTCAGAGCTGCATTTACTAAGATCTCTAACTCTTTGCATATTGTTGTATGTATTTCTGTGTATTGTTGCTATCTGCTGCAGGAGGATGCTTCTCTGATGACGGCTGAGCAAGGCACTAATCTATAAGAATAATAGATTGTCTTTTGAAATAGTTTTATTGTTACATTCTTTTAGTAGAACAGTAGTATTTTCTTTATCCTAAGTTCATAGGCCATATAGTCTGAGGTCGTTTGTTACCAAAACAGCATTGGGTATGGATTTTGTGAACTCCCTATTTTGGGGGGTCATTGGCCATCTGCTCATCAAGGCAAAGAGAGTTGGACAGCCATGAGCATAACAGAAAGAACATCCTGAAGTCAGCTTCAGAGGGACAGTTCATTTTATTGTTCCAGGGGTAATGTATATAAGGGTTCTTTGGGCTACTGGCATGATGGAAAAATTAGCCATATATGGCACCTAATTATCAGAGCTGAGTTCTAAAGCATTTGCAGGGAGCTCTGTGAAGTCATCCTAAAAATAAGGTCAAGTATTTGAGCTTAGAGGCACTCTCCAAATAAGGTTAGGCAGAGAAAGGGAGTCCTTCTGAGAAAGGAAATCCTCTATTTTGCGCAGATCTCAGAGACTTATCTGGACATGGTGAGTGGCAACCTCAAATGCAGAATTCTCCATTGGGTTTCATCTAAGTGTTAATAAAGGCATTGTTTAAAAATTCTGTATAGCCACAAAATTTAACATTGTGGTAGGTGATAGTAATTAAAGATAAAAGGGAATTTCAAACTATTTAAATACTATAGTATAATGATTATGGCCTGAAACATGGCTTAGTATAGGTCTTCATAGAGTTAAGAGAAAACGGAGGAGCTGCATTAGCATGCAGGCTGAAAATGGCAAAGCAAGGTTTCTGAAGAACTCCTTGGATCTGCAAGTAAGAATTCTGAACCTACACACACTAGCAATTACTTGCCACTCCTTATAAAATTCTATTTTAATTTAAGAAAGTAACAACTAAAAATAAAATAAAATTGCAAAATATCAAAATTTTTAGTTATTTTCTTTTAAATGAACTTGATTTCATTTTATTAGTGTATGCTCATGCTATTATTCCTACACACTTGAGACTTTCTAAGTAGCAGAATGGCAAGAAATACTCATAAGACTATGAAATAAAGAACAATGCACTGACAGATATCTGAAATACTTACTTAGAAAATTATATAATTAAAAAATATTTATATGAACATTTATTTTTATTGAGAAAAATTTTGTCTGTTTTGGATAGTGTATACTACATATAATTTACAGGCATTATTTTGATCACTGAATTATTAACACATATATAATGTGGTTTCAATATTAGTATTGTAACATTTTTAAATAATATAAAATAATATAAATATTTTGAAAATAAAAATAAATTAACCATGATTTTTTTGTAAAAGTAAACTTTTGTATTTCAGAATATTTATCCCAGAGCAATAAAAAAGTAGACTCATAAAAAAAAACTACAGATTATGGTAACCAGTAACCAGCATGTGTATTAAAAAACAATACTGAGCTTTATTCAGAGAAACTTTGCTGAAACTAGAACCCTTCAGGCACAAAAGGAATCTGGCTATTCTGTGTAATGAATGCTCTCTTTACTAATTTGATCAGTCGCACTATGTGCAGACAATGGATTCTTACATCTGTGAATTATACAGTTTCTTGTTTCTGAGATCCCGAAAGGCTGAGTTTAAGTTACTTTACCCTTTGTTGGTCTTTCAAGATTAGAACTGCTCCCTTCCTCTATGGGCATAGTAGCTTCCTCCCTACTGAGTAGACAAGCGCTTCGCACATTTCGGCTTACCTTCCTATAACCATAAATGAAAGCAGAAGTGACCCTGAGTTTTTCTGGTTTCCTGAAAACACACCTGAAGTACAATACATTCAAACTATAACCCTTTCCACTCAGAACAGGCTGGCATTCTAACATGAGTGGGTTAGTTATGGTGAGGACTGTCCACTACCCCCAAGTTCCATGACATTTCTAAGAAAGCCTTAATTTGAATTCACCTGCCTTACCTGGCACATTGTAAGACTGCACTGCCCACAGTTTGCCCTCTGTTTCCTTGACCATCTCCTGTTCATAAATTCATGCATTGTACACTATCCTTTGGTAAATAAATTCTGATGCCTGACATCTTGCCTCTCCATTCCCTTAATTTCATTGTCAGAGTATCAATTTGTCCTCCTGTTGTATTTGCTCCATCTTTGTCCCTTACACATTGTAACCAGATATTGCAAGTTGGAGTCTTAGACGGGCTTCATGTCCAATAGTAGGTTTCGTTATTCCATTTTCAAACAAAATTTATCTATGATGGTTTATTCTTCTTCATTTCCATAATATATTTTTACTGACTTTAAATTTTATCTGATATTTCGCACCCAAAAGTTGTCTCCACAGGTTATAGTACTTACCAACCTAAATTCTGTCACTACGACACACTGAGAGAACCAACTCTCGAAAGTTGTCCTCTGATTTCCACATACATGCTGTATCGCCCATGTTCATTTTCACAGCTACAAACCATTTTTAATACGATCTGCATATCTCCTCAGTACCAGATCTTGGGTCTCATTTCCAGTTGCCTTCACCAGATAACTTACTTGGTGTAGTGTCTGATACTACTTTTATTTGGACAGATCAAAACCTTCAACTTCAAGACCTCTTCCGAATCCTCTTCCTCCATACCTAGTCTTGCTTCATCTTTCTTTTCTTTAAAAGCAACTAAAAGCTGAAAGATGGAACTCGTATGCACTTCATGTCTTGTGTTCCCTCTGTCTCTCTTCTCATCCACCCATATTTAAGTTGTCTTTCTTCTTGAAGAGTCCTGTGCTTCATCTGCCTGTATCTGCTCCATGTCCCTCTTTTCCACATTCATTTGTTTTTTGACCTTTCTAGCTGTGGCTATTTTCTTCATTCCTATAGTAATATCAACAGAACCTCAAACCAGCTTCCCTAGTGTCTGCTTTTCAATCTTTTATGGAAAAACTCATCTTGTGAGACTCTAGGGGCACATTCTTCCTCCCAGGGCAAGGCTGCAGGGGCTGACACAGTAAATCACTCAACCTTTAGATTGTCACCACTGTAAAATTCAACTGTTCAGCCCCATGTCTGCCCTCAATATTGTAGGACAATTTTCCATTTCCTCCATCAGCAATCGTTCTCATTTTTTTCACAATAGCTATTTCCAAAGTTTCCTATCATTTTAAAGTTCTGACCTTACAAACTTTGCTCTAACGTTCAATTGATAACTACTTTTTCTGCTATTAAACTTGAAATATATCATCTTGACATGGGGAAAATCACCTTCTGATGCTTATATATGTACAAGATTTCATCCTCCTTCTAGCAATGGAAACTGATAATTGTACCATTTATTTCTCTGGCGAGATAAATCTACTTCTTACAACTTTGAGTACAAACTCAAATTGTTCTTCAATAAAACTGAACACAATGCATGCTTCTTTGTTAAATGCAGGATGTGGAAAATGACATAAATAAAGACATGGATAAGGGAATGGATAGGATTTGCCTGAGGATTGTGTATAATTTAGTGTAAGTTTATCAATAACAGATTGAGAGGCTGGTTATTGACAGTTTTTACTTAAGAAAACATTCCATTATCAAGATAAATATAATTACCCATAATTAAAGAGATGTCAAGGACTGCCGAATCTTGAGGGAATTATAGAGATGTTATTTCTAATTTTAGTTTTAATATATTTATTCAATGTTTTCCAAATTTAATAAAGAGAACTTGTAATTCTTGACATAAATTACTCTGCCCACTTTTATGAATAATAGCTTGGTAGTAAAATGGGCAAGCCAGTAGTATTATAGACCTGAAGAAAATGCCTGAGAAAAGACTCTCATAAATACATTCTCATTTCTCTTGAAATTCCTCGTTAGGTGGTTTTGCTTTCAGTTTGGAGATATTCTCATATGTGAACCCTAGATTTTAATGCACATGTTTATATATTTTCCCAAAAATAATGTAGTATACAAAGGCCAAAATATAGAAAACAGACCAAGAAAATTTAATATTAGGTGAAGGATAGAAATGAAGTGAGACAAAACCCACATGGGTCATAAAACAGAATATAAACTAATTTTTCTGGTTTTTGTGTTGCCTCTATAAATTCAACTTTCTGTTTAATTGAAATGATAAATATTTTTGCATTTCAGAAACCTACGACATGTGTTTTTCTTTGAGATGTGGACTATGAAAGCTGGGTATTTTTTTGATTTTGTTGTATTTCTTTCTGTATGTCTCTGTCTCTCTCTCTGTATGTCTCTGTAAGTCTCTCTCCTCTCTCTCTCTCTCTCTCTCTCTCTCTCTCTGTATTTGTGTGTGGCCACACTTATGAAAGCACATGTCATTGTGAGCTGCCCATCATGAATGCCAGAAATAAAGTCAGTAATTTGAAAGACTATCAGTGCTCTTAATCACTGAACAATCTCTCCAGTCAAACTTGCTATATTTAAAATTTTATCCTTAGATAAAAGACAACCAACCTATAAGTGGAGACTGCTCATTCATTTCCCAGCTGCCCAGATACGAATAATCACACAAAAGCTATATTAATTACAACACTGTTTGGCCAATCATTGATGCATATTTCTAGCTAACTCTTACATCTTAAATTAATCCTTTCTTTTCATCTGTGAATCACCATGAGGCTGCGGCCTCTTGGTAAGGCTCTGATGGGCAGCTGGGTTCTTTGTCCTTTGGTAGCTACACGATATCTCCCTGATTCCACCTACTTTCTCTCTATATTACTGTTCAGATTTCCCACACAGCTTTATTCTACTAAACTATTGGCCAAAACAGCTTCTTTAATAACCAATGGTAATAAAACATATTCATAGCATACAGAGGGGAATCCCACATCAATAACCTGTAGGCATTTGCTGCTCAACTCCATTAACATTTCTACATTATACTACAGTCTATTCATAGTTGACCAGTGAAGCAAAGACTGAATTTAGTAAGTTATTTGTCGCTCCCTATCCACTATAACTGTAATCTTTAACTTTCCAGCAAATTTGTTGATCAAACTTCTAAAACCAGTGAACTAAGGGATCATTTGCACATTTAGAAATGTATATATGATTTCTCAGTCTGAGTTAATGAAACTGTCATGCAAAAAAGTTATGATGTCTGGAGTTCCAAATGCCATCTTGTCTCCTGGAATCTCCTTGTGCCAGAATGACCCAAATTCAGAGCTCTTCGAGTGCCTTCTCAGTGCTATTTTCTTACCCTATGGCTCCATGTAAGAATTTAATTTAGCTTACGAAAAAGTTTCTATTTATTATTATAGACAAATTATACACTGTCTATGGTTTGTTGATTAGCATTAAGTAAATAAAATGACATAGCTAGTAGAATGTTCTGGTGAAGTTAAGAACTATGATTGAGAGCTAAGTTCATCTGGAATCATGGCTCTCTCAGGACTCTCTGTACAGTCCAGATTGACACAGGACTGTACACTTTAATTGTCATAATACATTGCTAAGCGCAGAAAAGTATTTTTCAACTTATCCTCAACAAAACTATGGAGCAGATCAGAATAAGTGAGTTGTTAACATATGTGACTATCTTAGAACATTGTTTTATTGTAATCTGTAAGCAATAGATACTAATTAATGTAAGTATAAATCACAAACGACAGTATAAGCAATCTGTAACTGCAGCATTAAACTATGCCAAACATCAGAGTGCTCTATTGCTCACTAATAAAACAACAGCCTAGTGACCAATAAAAACAAGCTTTAGCTGCCTGAGTGGTGGGGACATAGGCCATCGGTCCCAGCACTCTGGAGGCAGAGGCATGTGTCAGAGCCCATGGATGTGGATCTATCCATTTTACCTTGACCAAAGGTCAGATAGTTGAGGGCTATTCTTGCTCTTTCAACGTTCTGTCAGGATATTTGATCCAGAGTGTGGCTACATAGATGATTATTGGCCTAGGCTGTGGTTGCTGCTTGTCCTGCCTAAACAACAACATACTTAACTCAGAAAATAGTTACTTGATGTTTCAGGTATTGAAGAGGTAATTTCTCTGTTTTTTTTTTCTTCGTATCATGATAAAACAGTATTTTGCCTTCTTTCCTACCTTTTGGATTGGAGTATATAAAGCATATGGAAAATGAACATAGGTGAATTCCATATTTACTGGGTTGCCCTCCTGATTCAATTCTGTGTCTCTGTCTATTTCTTTTGTATCTCTGTCCTTTTCTGCCTAATATTTCTAATCCACACACCCTACCCTAGAACATATGAACATGTTGGTGATGGACCCCAACAGGCAAGTGGGTAAATATGAAACCCGCCTGGTCTAGAGAGTGAGCTCCAGGACAGTCAGGGCTACAGAGAAACCTTGTCTGGGAAAAAGAAAGGAAAAGAAAAAGGAAAAAAAGTTAGTATTTTCTCCCACATGTTTTCACACAATAAAAGCAAATAAAATGAATGAATAAACTAAACTAATAAACAAAATATGTTAATAACTTAAGAAATATGTATATGCAGATAGATAAAGATATAGATAAATGTTAACAGGAAAAAATTTTAAAACTGGTGACATCTATTTTGTTTTATTTTTTCATTATTAATTTAATTATTTTGAATTCATATTTTACATAATCTTAACTCATGAGCATCCTGGCATGTTTGCGTTTCTTAATGCAATATTATTCTATATGATGTGATGAGGTAACAACACTCCCTCAAATGTTTACGATACTAACTTAATTTTAAAAAATAACCCTACAAAATAAGGAATGCCATCATGAAGAAATCAAGACACTTTTAGGAAGTTAATTTATTCTTCATGTGCATTTTTACATCTGGAAGGATGTAGGACTATCCAGCATAATAATATTGTGCCTGGTTTGCTTTAAATTTAGCTCATGGTGACTGAAAGATAAACAATTTAAATTCCTTAACATGTAGCAAGAAGCAGACTAAATTGATTTTGAGAGAAATCAAGAAAGGAGCTAGGATGTTATGATTGACTAATGAAATTCTTTAGCTATTTGTGTATATTACATCTGCATGTTTGTACATTCCTTTATTTATAGTAATTGAATGTTTAACCTTCTTAATCTTGTTTAACCAGAATTTACCTTTTCCCTAATTTGTACTTCTATTGATATACCTCATTATTAGCTTCTAATTGGTTTTCTGTTTTCATTGCTGTGACAATTATTTGAATAATCTCATTCTTTTGATGCCTAGAGAGAGAATTTAGATTTGATTAGAGGTCATTGCAGTCCCAGATTGAATTAATTAGCTAAACCAGTCCCTTGAAGGATAAGCAAATTTGTAGTTGCAAAATATTAACACAGTTCAGACTTCTAAAACCTATGCTGTCATGAATAGTTATAAATTAAAATTCTGTATTTATTTATTCCTAAATAAATAAAACCTATTTAAATACTGAAGAACAATGACAAGAAGCAATAACATGATCAAGGTGTCCTGTTCTAAACCCATTAGCAGCAGCTTTTCCAAATGCAAGCGAACTTGCGATCTTGAAAGGAAGGCAGAATTTATAAATTATGGCGGAAAGTTCTATGAAAACTGCCCCCATAAGAGTTACAGTTTAAGTAATGCGACCAGTCATTATGCAACTTTTGAGCATGTAAGATTCAAGTGTCACTCAAACTCCCTCTTTAACTCTATTAGCTGAACTGAAACGAGCAATCTTGATGCAGTAACTAAGCAGACACATGCTCACTTTAAATGCCTGCATTACTGCAACCTTCTGAAGCCTAACTCTGCTGTAAATGAAATGAAATAAAGAGAATTACTGAAGACTAATTAAATAGTAGTTCTGAGTATAAATATGTCTGTCAATTACCAATCAAAGAACTTATCACTTTTACTGTCAACTAATAGAGTTTGAATTTGATAAAAATATCTTTCAAGTGCATCAGGTATATAATAAGTGTACATCTTTTACTATTCTCAGATAAAACACTTAGTTTTCAAAATAACATGTGTGATAAATATAAAATTGAACTAATTAATAGCTAATTTTATGTTACTTTGCACCAACGTAGGGTAAGTGTGAAATTTTGAAAATATTTTGACTTTTCTTTATCTATTATAAAATTTTTATTATTTTGCATGATTGCATTCTACCTGATGTCCCTAAGGTCCCTTTGAAATCTGGGCAGAAGGTGCCTTGACATCATATTTCTAACATTGCACTTGTTGGAAAAACTAGCATCACATAAATGATACCAATATCTGATAACATTTTATCTGAACTTACCTGAATTTCAGAAAACATGGAATATCTTTAGTGGATGAATGCTGGATCATTTTGCTACCCTGAGCATCCCAGGGATACTCCATGAAAGAATGCATTCTTGGAATGTGTTTGTAAAATTTTCCAGGTCTATGTCTCTAAACCTTTGATGACTGCATTCTTGTGTGGTCTTCTAGATTCACGAGATGTATGTATTTCAGTTACATTTTAGAGTGCACAGTGAAAAACGCTTTATCAAGGCTAGTATGGGAATACCTGGACCACATCCGAGCACTATAGCTTTCTCTAGCTGGCTGGTGCTAATTCCTCCAAACTTTATCCATAAAACTTTTCTAAATCCTCCTCCATTGTCAAGCATACATCTAGCCAATAGGCTTTTTCTTCTAATATTATGTCCTAGTTTGCTACTAATATGAAAATGTCTGTGACAATTACTTCTGAGTTCAAAGTCTATATACATTTTGTCACAAATGTATTTGTTGAACATTTGGTTTTAAAAGATTGTTTTGCAGCATCTAGTGGAAAAGCCAGATGATACTGGCTTGAACCACACAACAACATATAGTAGCATCTCCTATATAGTAGGATATGGAAAATAGCATTTTGTAGGTTTTAGGGGAAATTATTGATTAAGACAAATATCAATAAGAAAGTAGGTATAATATTTAAGTCCTATTTGTTTCCAAATAAAAATTTCAAAGTCAGACTCTTAAAAAGTTTTAGTTGTTTCATGTACATTATACTATATTACTACCAAATAAAATACTACGGCCAACTGAAGGCATCATATTTAATAAGATGACACAATCACAAACTTAAGTTGATATTGCATTTTAAGCAGAAGACAAGTGAAGCTTTTGTTCCTAGCCTACAGTTGCAAATAGTTTTTAATTAAATCAGCACAGAGGTAAACTTTAGTTCTTGTATTACTGCTTTATCATTTTCTCAGCCTGATGGAAGAATAGCAATCCAACATAACTGTATAGCTATGAAAAAATGAAACAGATGTTTCAAAATGACTGCATAATAAAATTGCTAATCATAAAGAGGCAGTGGTCATTTTCATGGTCATCATTGCAGTATTCATTTCCAAAATCCACTAATAAGATCATCTGTCAAAGAGATAGAAAATGCAGCATCACATCTATCGTATCTGAGTCCGTTAGCGTTTCTGTATGTGTTTACTATGTGCCACAGCTTAATGAAGCTCCTGACTTTCAGTTAGAGCAATGGTGTTCATCTGTCTGGGCCTATTTTAGGAATGATCATTGAAGCAAATGAACTTATAATGGCAAATATGAACTAAATTCAGCCTGAGTTTTCCACTGCCTTGATCAAATTAGAGAAGATCTCTAATGCGAAGGTGAATGTTCCTGTGCAGCATTTTCCTTCTAGAGTAGAGGTTGTGTAGAAACACAGAAAGTCACATACCTCATGGTGCAAGCTATATTCTGCATCCTGAGGCCCAATCTAGTGTGCGACCACAAAGGAAGCGCTCAGTCTGCATGTTCACTGAAGAACACAGGGGAATATAGCTTAATGCTTTTTTTAAAATGCCTTGCCTGTCCCCAGCCCCCAGTTTACCCAAGAGATCTCATCTAATTGTCTTTCCCTGGATAATCTATGTATCCCTCTTACGGTCTTCCTTATTACCTAGCTTCTTTGGAGCTGCGAATTGTAGTCTGGTTATCCTTTGCTTTACATCTAATTTCCACTTATGAGTAAGTACATACTCTGTCTTTCTGACTCTGAGTTACCTCATTCAGGATGGTTTTTCTAGTTCCATCCATTGGCCTGCAAATGTCATGCTGTCATTGTTTTATACAGCTGAGTAATACTCCATTGTGTAAATGTACCACATTGAGCCCATTCCCTATGGTGGGATGCCATGATCAACCTCAATGCAGGGGGAAAGGGATTGGTCCTGCCTCAACTTAATGTGCTAGACTTTGTTGATTTCCCATGGCAACAATACTGATTGAGATGGGGGTGTGTGCTGAGGGTTTGCAGGGGGCAGCGGCAGGAGGAGGATTGGGGGAAGGACTGTGGATGGAATATTAAATGAAACTAAAAAAAGAAATTGAAAATTAAAAACAAATGCCTTGAAATTTGCCAACTTAAGCAGAATCAGACATATTAATGACACACAAACTTACTGAAAAACTAAAATGCTGATTAAATTTATTAAGGTTGATCAGTCTTACATAAATTTATAAAAATGAAAATAGTATGTACGTTCTTCTGATTAGATAATATAGTAATTATATTCATTTCAATTTCCCTGATATTTGTTGCAAGTCCTTATGGATTTCTTAGACATTTTTGTTTTTATTTCATCCAGTAACTTTGTTCTTCTGTATTTGCCTGCTTCCCACTTCTCTAAAAGCTCTCGTTTTTTTCCAATTGAATCACGTGTATCCTGCTTCTCTTTACCCTGCTTTCCACCTTCATCATTTAATTCCTCCACCTTTCCTCTGAAGTCCCCTTTCTCGTTTTCGTGGTCAGATCACTTGTACCTCTATAGCCTCCTCTCCATCTGTCCCCCGCCCCTCTGTGCCTACCTCCATCCTCAGGTTCTCTGTCTGTACAGTATGTAACATGGCACTGAACCTTCAGTTCCTGACAAAGTATGTTTGATCCTCTTCATCCAAACCTCACCGCTCCAGTTCACTTTCTGCTCTGCTCAAATACCGGTGTAATGTTCAACAGAGCAAACTCAGTGCCTCTTAGAGCACCTTCATCTCTGTGAACTCATTGAAGTTAATACATGAGATATGCCATCATCAGGGTTGCAACTGTCATATATTCAGGTGCGTTTTATGTTTCTTTTATAATCCATTGGAAAGTAAAGGAGAGAAGAGGAAAAGAGGAGGTAGCAGATGAGAAGAGAAGAGATATAAAACAAACAAGAGAGATGGCAGAGACCTTGCATTTAATACCCACTGCTCTAAGCTGACACAAGCTAAACCAATGAAATGAACGCCTGGCTTGGAGGGCGTTTGCTATTGAGGCAGAAATTTATTTGCTCTCCTTTGTCCTTATCCTAATTTCCTTGTTTCATTCACTACATCCTTCTTTGTTGAATGCAATTCCTTTTTTTAAAAAGTGTAATTAAAATACTCATATAAAATACTATCTATAAGAAATACGTTTGCATAGTAAATGTGAATCATTTCAGATAAACTTAGGTAGTTCAAATAGATTTTTTCCAGGTTTTCATATTTTCTTTGTTAAGAATGTCATATTATTGTTAAGAAATATTGTGCAAAATCATAACTAGATAATAAGGTATGTTTCTCTGACTTAGTGTAAGTCAATAGAAACACTTTACAGAATATGTTATTTGTATTATATTGAATGGTAATACAAAAATTCCAATTTAGGTGCATACTAACTTAGATATTGCTATAAGCTGCCACATTGTACATTAATTGCTCAACAAGCTTTTCACAAGCAACTTTTGAGAACCAAGGCATCTGGTAAAGGCTAAACCAAAAGGCAAGGCTCTTTGGTGTAACTGCTTTGTGAGTAAAGTGGCTGTCCTTCGTTGTAGATTTTTGCTATAGCTAACTCACTTTCTGATACATATTTGGGAATTAATTCCCTAGTTCAAAACACTGCTTGGCCTTGTTCCTCTATCCTAAGTAAACACAGAAATCTGTCTTCCTGTAATTGTCTTTATCAGCAGACATTTGGTATATCCAAGAACATAGAATTACTACTTGCCCAAGATACCGCTCTGGTTTTACCCCACGACCAGAATGGTTGATAAGATTATTGCTGTGCTTATTTTTTGCTTAGAGCAGTAAGTTTAACTCCAGACTTAGCCTGTAGAAACTACTGTGTCTGGAGTTTGTGCTATCTGATCACAAACCATCAGTTTCTCCCTGTTTACATAGGTTGCCTGGTTACCTGGTATCCCCTATGCATATTGGGAGAAAAGAAGTGGCATGCTGATTTAAATAATCCTGTGCCCTATCCATAACTTTACTAAAAATAAGCCCTTCTAACCACCTAAAAATATAGCATATCACGCTGACTTTCCCCTCTAGAAAGCCCAGTTGATTTAAATCCTTTCCTAACTTTCTCCATTAAGGAGTTCACTGGACATACTAGC
>LOEQ01002535.1:152059-167886 GCA_001685075.1 Bramus lutescens
TGTGTGTGTGTGTGTGTGTGTGTGTGTGTGATAATCCGTCTCTGATTTCCTATGTCGAATAAGAATTCCAGCCCTGGAAACTGCTAGGGTCTTAAGGTGATTCACCTTTTGTTATTTGAATATTTTTTGGCTGAATTTCATTCCTTATATTGTCTGAATATTATTAACCCCTTGACATATGAGGAAAATCAAATCATGATCTTATGAATGTGTCATTGCTTTTCCCAATGTTTTCCAATGTACAGTGAGGGCCATTTCAATGTCTCTCTTTGAAAATGATTCTTGAAGTATTTCTCTTAGTTTAATTCAGTTATTTAGGTTTTCTAATTACAAGTTTTTCAATTCTATATGTTTTATATCTCATTGAGTCTTAGATGTGAAGATGATAAATCTTCTCTCCCATGTGTGGCATGTCTTTTCATTTCATCCATTGCTTCATTTTTCTGTAAAGTTTTAGTTTCTTTACAATCCCATTTAAAAATTTGATAGCCAGTGCTTTGAGGAAAATATTAATAAATATTTTCCAGTCTTGAAGAGCCTTAATACACTCATCATCCTTCCGGTCTGTTATTGCTAATATTTTATTTTTCCCCAACTAGCTGTGTTAAGAATTCATATTCTCATAATGCTTAGGCTAGTATGGATATTTTACTAATATTAATTACTACAATTTATGAGAATGCAATGTACAGACATTGTATTCTTATAGTTTATTTTCAGTATTGTGCAATTGTAATTGAAGGGAAATTTGATTTCTGTGGATAAATTTATTACTAGGTATTTCATAGCATAAATGGGATTAAATTATATTTTAGACAGACTCATATTTATATATTAAAAATTTGACTTGTGTATGTTGATGCTGTTTCCTGAAATTTACTGAATTTTTCATACTGTCTACAAAGAAGCAGCCTTCCATTTGTTTTCCAATTTTTATGGTTTTTCTCTCTCTAGACTAGGTGGTGTTGTCAAGACTTCCAGTTGTGTGTTACATGGTAAATGCAAGCATCTTGCTTTGTTCATTTAGTTTTCCCAGCTTAGCATGACATGGAATCTAGTATCATACATGGCCTTCATTTCATTGAGGTATGTTCAGAAGAATATCATCTAATATACAGCAGATAATGAACAGGAACTTAGCTCTGTCAGTAGGCTCCAGGTATGATCTCCAGTGCCATATAAAATTTTGATCCATCAGTCTAGGATCAGGGAAGGAGAGGCACAGGGACCATTCTTACCACATGGTAAGCTGAAGGTCTGTCTAGGCTTATGAGAGTCTGACCTCTCAAAACAATATATCTTAACTGGGTCCTCAAAAGTTTTAGCCTTCAGGACTTCTGTTCAGGGTTCAATTAAAGATGCCATGAGTAGCTAAAGGGGGCCCAGAAATCTAAGACGGCCTGAGGTGTAAGAAATCTATTCACAAGAAAAATCGTCTGTCCATGTTTCTTTATACTTCTCTCAATACTTATTCTTCCTTGTTCTCTCTCGTTCTCCATTGTCCTTAATTCTACATAGTTCTTTCTTGTCCTACTCATTACAAATGTTCCCAGTCATATATACCCTTAAAACTAGCTATGATATGAGAAAGTACAACAGAAATAGAGGAAGAAAGGGAATGGATAGAGAGTGCACAGTAAAACACAGGGGTGGGTAGCACTAATACAGAACGTAGGGCCATCACAGCCTACACCAACTAACTGTACATTTTGCTTTTCATTTACTTAGTACGTGTGTGGAAGGTGGGGTACATGTGTAACATGCTATATCCATAGCTGTTGAGTATCATTTAAAGTGCAGAATATCTCCTTTCAGACTGTGGGTCTTAAGAATTAAACTGAGATCCACTGACTTTACCCACTGAGTATTTTTTTCCACGCAACTATACACATTAAAAGAATGCTGGGGGGGGAGAATAGTCTTCCCAGGGAATAACACACTAACTGGTTATCTAACTACAAACAGTCAGACATGAAACATCCAAATAAGTAACCTTGTACAGACTGAGCAGGTCAAATTTATGTATTTAGTTATATATATATATATATGCAATAACAATTAAGAAAAAAGGGGCTGTATATTTGAACCAGAGGAAGAGCTAGTATATGATAGGGCTTGGTGGAGAAATGAGAAGGGATAAATTCTGTATTGATAATATTAAAAATAAAATAAATGATGTGCGAACAGAAACAAAAAATTGAAAAAAATTTCAATATTCCCATAAATGAGAAATAGCAACAATGTAGGAGGTTGAGATTATAAACTTTTTAAATTTTCCATTATATTTTGTGAATGTATTTTTGATTCATACCTTATAAATAAGAATAATTATTATATATCAATTTAACGAAAAAGCAAAGTGAAAACAAACAAACAAAAAGCAGAGAATTAAATATTAAGTTAAATGTAGAATACCTAACAGAATTTGGACTCAATAACTAACATTGTAAGAACAAGAAATAAATAAAAAAGGATGAAAAGTAATTACAAAAGTTATTTTTAAGGTCACTTTTAGAATATAACTTTTTGTAAGAAAGCCTAAATAAGGAGACACAACACGCTAAATTTCATCATTGTATATATGTATGTAAGTTTGGTTAAAAAACTTTACTTTGAAAAAATATTGTAGGTTAATAACCATATAACCAAACAAACATGCTTGTAAAGCCAAATGATACATGTTCATGAATTTAAGACATGTATAAGTATGTATCCCAGAAGAGTATTGTAAGGTAAGAATTATTTACTTAACCCATGTAGACCTTTTGTCATAATTAACTTCCGTAACAAAACTCAACTTACCAAGATCTGTCCGTTTGCCTCATCAGTTGACTCTCTCTCAGTTAGGCCAGAATCAGTCACCTTGTTCCAGAGACTGCAGCTCAGGACAATGAGGTCATGCACCAAGCAGCTGCAGCAAGGTCTGTGAGGCATGCCGGGTCAGTCAAAACACAGCCTGAGACATTCACTCTCTCAGTCGTATATGAAACCTAAATGAAATACATGCCTCCGAAAACTAAAAACATTACATGACAGATGGAATTTTAACACTCTTAAAATCAACACTTAGCTGTATGCAGTACTGTTACATCTTTAAATTTTTTCTTGTCATAGTAGGCTTTTCTTTTTATTAAGATTTCTCTTTGGAGAAGGAAAGGAAGACAACAATAAAGATTTATAACAGATGTGGCACTCTCGGGCTCTCTTGGTTGCTCTAGATTGCCTCTTTATGAAAACATTTGTCTTCTATGGCTCAAATAGTTACTCCTCCCTCTCTGCAAATCTGAATTGTCTTTCTCTTATTGTGGAATATTTGGATTTATTATAAATCTTCAATTTATACCTTGGAGTTTAATGCTTCCATATACACAAACACATAAACATGCAATACAGGGTGTCAGAATTTACAAATCCACTAGCATTTATCTTCTCTCAGAGACAGGAGAAATTTCAGGAAAAGCAAATGTTCTCAGCCTCATCAGGTTCAATAATCATGGTAGCAGATTATCTAAAACTGAAACAAATTTATATCCTAAAATTAAATTACTTCTCATTGTTTTTTTTTTGATTTTTTGAGAACTGAGTAAACAGCTACTAACTAAACCAGTATGATTTTTTTATCTTTTAGTGAAATATTTTCTCTAATTACATAAAGCATAATTTGGAAATTTCTTATGCAAAATATTTATTAAATATATTAGGATTTCATTTTTAAAGTTATTTGTGCTTCTAGAGGTCATACTAGTTATTTTTAAGTGAAGAACTTCATATATGCATATTAATGCATGGATTCTAGATTACATATTTCAAAATGCTATATACTGTTGCAATGAAACAAGCATTGAAAGAAACAACACCAAATACAACTGTTACTTTAGACACAGGCAAACTCTTATATTTATCCAGAGATGAACATGAGAGTATGGATACGGACTTTGACTTTCACATAATTGAAAAGTCTGAATGTTGTTGCATCAATGGTGACTTTTGTTTCACGTGTCACTCAAATACGTCGAGTAACACAACATATTTCAGAATAATGCAGCATATTGTAGAAATAATAGATATTTCAGAGCAAGTGACTTCTGAGTCTGCACAGTGTGTTTGAGGCACAATATAGTGCTAGGGGACCACAGTAAAACAGAAAGTTGACAGGGAGAAGAAAATGATTATGGGAACAGCTGACTCGTACAGTCAAATAAAAGTCTAAATATTTTTCCTATTGATTTATTTTACATCCTGAGCACAGTTACCCCTCCCTCCTCTCCTCCCAGTTCCTCCCCTGCGCCTCACCTCTACCTCCCTATCCCATTCACTCCTCCCTTTCTATTCAGAAAAGGACCGTGAGCTAGCGGTTCAACATTTCACTCAAAGTGCTCCATGACTGCAGCAGAGCGCCTTGAAGTGGAAGTGTCGGTCATAATATCAGCCTCTTTGTTCATGGAACCCATAAGAAAGCAGGAAAGGAGAAAAATTAAAACCAATAAAAGACAGAAAACAGAAAGGCGCAGAAGTGAGTTTTAACATCAATAATGAGGGCATTGCAGAGATAATAAAAGACTGGCGTTGGCATACAGATTTTCATAAATAAGTCATTTACATACTATCTGTAGGAAACTCGTTTAAAGCATGGTATAAAGAGGTTGCAAGTTTCAGAATAATTTGTAGTGCAAATATTAATGAAAACCATTCATGGACCATACTATAAGGTGTAGTAGACCATAGAAAACAAAATTCACACTAGAGATGAAGGTGAAAGGTGAATAGGAAAAAGAGCAAGGAAGAGTGTGAGAAACAGAAGGGAGAGATGGGCAGGGCTCAGGGTCCAGTACTAGTAAGACCTTAATTTCTTTTCCCCATTAACAAACTGCACTTTACAAATCCATGAAACTCGTCTATAGAATGGAGCTTCCTGGTTTATTCAATCTTTATTTTTCTACGTGCAGCAGATGATGTGTGTGATGTCTTCAGGAATAGCATCTTAACTATATAGTTGTGGTGGGTAAGCAAGAGCAATGACCATAGACTGACTTGTTACAGGTGCCTCCTGAGCCTCCCTGATCAATAGCTCATAGGGAGGTAAAATTTGAAAACAAAAATCTGAACTCAATTACAGTATTTATTCTCATATTCTAAAGTGAATGCAGAAAATCCAGAGTCAGAAAGTTAAAGGTTGGTTACAAATTAAAAGACCACTCTTAATCTTGCTGTGGTGATGTTGACATTACATTTAAATATGGCCTTAATGTAGCTGGAGTGATGCTTAAGAGTACTGGTTTCTTACCGAGAGAACCTGTTTCATCATCCCTAGAACCCACATCACCCTCACAGTTGTGGGTAAATGTAGTCCCAGGAGGACCTGATGTTGTTTTCTAACATCTGAGGGCACTGCAGGCTCATGATACACAAACATACATGCAAACACAAAACACCTATATTCGTAAATAAATAAAATAACAAAACAATGTATTCAGTTAATATGCAGAGGTGCCAATTGAAACATTTATATATGGAATAATATGTAAGAATGTTTTATCAAAATAAGGTGAGGACAATGCAGGAGGCATAAAGGTAAAAATTAAAGGATTTGTCTCAAAAACAGTAAGTTTTAATAATTCTGTGTTGCTTTGTTTTGAGATTTTTAAATTTATTTTACATTCTAATTTAAATATAATTGTATCAAGTTACCCAGTTCTCTTTGCTTCCTCCATAGCCTCCCGTGTACTTATCACCTTATTTTTTAATTAATAGCCTCTTTTATACTATTGTTGTTTGTTTGTGTGTGTGTGTGTGTGTGTGTGTGTGTGTTTTAGGGAAACTTTGAGATTACAAAGAGATTGGATATGTTAGAGATATTTGAGGATTTTAGAGAAAGAGAGAGGGTATGAATATTTTAGAGATTGAAGTTGTAAAGTGTTTGAAATTTGATGATATTTGGACTTGCCAAGTTAGTGTGAAACTCTAGTTATCAAATTAGAAAGCATATATTTAAAATCAAACCTTCTAAAACAGTACAAACTAATTATATACTAATTGGATACTAATAAATGCTGAGGCATGGTAGTAGGAATGTATCAACTGTCTTTGTTTTAGTAATCATTTCATTCCTGCGAGAGCACAAACTGTATTAACAGGAAAGCATTGCAGTCTCTTACTTCCATCCGTAATCTCAGCTAAATTGTTTCAAGGTTGAAATGAAATTAAACAATGTAACACACAACATTTGTGAGCACTGCTAGCAACGCCTCAAACTGATTGTCAGTCACCATATGTTCTGAATAATTCCATTGCCTCACCCATTTTCATAACATATGGGTTCACTGCATTCTTAAAAGAAGAAACTCATAACTTACAAACCTTCACCAGTCTGTTTTAATGTTGTTATCCTTTAGGATGAGTCCTGGTCTCCTGTTTTCTAGAACTCATTTATGTACATTAGAAGTACACTGTCAATTTCAAATAAAACCTAAGAGAACAACTTTAAGAACACACTCTGTTTTGTGCTACTGCTATGTGAGGGAAGAATACCAAGTTTGCACGTTATCTAGCACACAGTTTTCTACTTTCTACCAGATAGAATGCAAGAAATTTATTATGTCACATTGTGTTTCCTTAAGCTACTGTAATTTGATAGTATTTGCACAATATGTATTCCTATATATTTTAATTACCTTAAGCAATAGAGTGTTGAAAAGTTCTTAATTCATTTTTTCTCAGTGCGATCTTTCTTTTTTTATTGATTTTTGTTGAGCTCTACATTTTTCTCTGCCTCTACCCTCCCCTTAAAACCTCTCCCAAGGTCCCTATGCTTTCAATTTACTCAGGAGATCTTGTCTTTTTCTACTACCCATGTAGATAAGATCTATGTATTCTCTCTTAGGGTCTTCATTGTTGTCTAGTTTCTCTTGGATTGTGTTTTGTGGGCTGGCTTTTGTTGCTTTCTGTTTATAAACCACTTGTGAATGAGTACATATGATAATTGTCTTTCTGTGTCTGGGTTACCTCACTCAAAATCATGTCCCTCTTCATATTAATGTTCTAAAATCAACATGGAAAAAATTGACTGAATTTTAAAATTCATTGAATGTATTATTGAGAAGATTTCAAGAGAAGGAAGAAAGATTAAAATACCTAAAGTCATAAACAGGCACGATGAATTACCCATAAAATATACTACCATTACTTGGTAGCAAACTTGTAAATTAATCCACAAGTTGCTTATGGATTAGTTGTAGACAACAGCATCTGTGTGTGTGTGTGTGTGTGTGTGTGTGTGTGTGTGCATGTGTGTGTTATAGAATCGAGGATAAAACTTAGGTCTCATGTATGTTCAACAAGTATTACTCTAAAAATCTGCTTTGTAAATCCTTATCACGTGTGTCAGTGGGTGATTAGATGGTTGTTTCTCTGTCTGACTGTCTTTCTGTGGTACAGGAAGAGAATGTTATATGTATGTGTGAATGTGTTTTTAGGTTCATAAATGAGACTTGTGTGTAAATGCTACAAACAAAGCAATATTACACAACTAGAACATACCAGGAGATAACACTGCAGGATACAGGGAGCGTTCTATTCATTGAAAATGTGTGATGTTTAAAGCACCAAAAAACTATAATACATGAAAAGAATTAAAGTTTCAGAAGGCAACAATCATTATTTCCACTAGTACTGCACTGGTATTTTGCCCACTCTACTTTGCAACCTATGTGCAACTAAGATAAATCACTGTAATAATTCTCTTTCCATTGTGCATTTCTATATTTTTTTTGTTCTGGCATCAGCCACGTGTTTATAGGAAAGACATTTGAGAAAATGGTATGCCAGCTCTCATAGCCACCCTTTGCAAAATTCCCATGGAAGGTGTACAGCGCACTGGAAATTGGCTGCCATGCAGTTTTCCCTTTGGGGACGGCTTGTCCTTCACACTGATGGATGTATACTAGAAAAATAAGTTGTTGACCCTGCCTGGCTCATAGAATTCAGCGTCTGACTTGCATAGATGAGAAAATAGAAGGCCATGAATAAATTAATGAAAACAATTACCAGTATTGCTCATTTCACACAAACTGCGCTTTGAATTTTGTGTATTTATATTCCCTTCGTGAAAAAAAAGAAAGAAGCTTCCATAACATTTGGGCAAACTGAACTTAAAATTGCAAAATTAAAATGCTAAGATATTAGTATAACAAAATAGGAAAGCTTGTTTTAGTTTTCTGACTAAGGGATTTTTCAGATAATCGATCTTCCTATTTGTTAAAATTTATAATAGTTTGTATTCAAATTAAAATAATTTCTGTTAAACTTTACAATGAAACAAGATAGTTAATTTCCCAAGATTAATAAGCAGAGTAACATTTGTGTTGTGATTCAGATTATGTTAGAGAATAAGCTCAAGATCTTTTAATAAAACAAGATAATTAGATTATCAGGCTCTGAACACTGAATTATTGCTTCATAAGCAAATGTGACATTTAAATGATTAAATGTAGTTTTTACATATAAAATGATCTTTACACAAATATCACACCAGAATCTGAAGTCTAAGTCTAGAATTGACAAGTCCATGTTGAAGATCTCGGTCAATCTGACAGAGTGTAATTCCTGCATTATTTATAAATCTGTCTATTATGCTAATTTCTTAATCATTTGTAGTTTATTGGTCAAATTATTTGTTTTCCTTGAGTTTGCAGTGTGCAGTTATCATCAAGCACATGTTGTTGTTGGAGCATGAGTGTGATTTAATGCTACACACTTAATATTCCTCTGTCCCTGTTATTCTAAAAATAAGTGACACCTGTATAGTTCAAATGGAGAGAAAAATGAATTACTCATTGCATTTAATAGGATTAGTGTTAAAAGGAAGTAAACTGCAGCCTCTTTATTTCCTGATTGCTCTGTGTTCTTCACTGCCTGGATGAGCAGTGGCAACCAATGTTACAAAGGCTAGCCCTTTTTTCTTTTTTTTTAACTCTGTATTTTTTTTATTAAAAATTTCCACCTTCTCCCCTCCTCCTATTTCCCTCCCATCCCCCCAATTCCCCTCCCCCTCACTCTCCAATCCAGAGATCAATCCAGGTTCCTTGCCCTTTGGGAAGTCCAAGGCCCTCCCCCTCCATCCAAGTCTAAGAAGGTGAGCATCCAACCAGATTAGGCACCCATAAAGCCAGTACATGCAGTAGAATCANTCTCCCTCCTTCTGCTCCTCATTTGGACCTTGGGAGTTCAGTCCAGTGCTCCAATGCGGGTCTCTGTCTCTATCCCCATCCATCATCAGATGAAGATTTCCATCAGTCCCAGTCCAACTGGCCTTGGTGAGCTCCCATTAGAACAGCGCCATGGTCTCAGTGGGTGAGTGTGCCCCTCGCAGTCCTGACTTCCTTGCTCATGATCTTGAAAGTGATGTCTGTGCTACTTATGTCTTAAATCTTCAGTACTAACATTCTTTGACAAATATACTTGATTCATTGCAACTATTTAATGTTAAATAGTTATTTTGCACACATTCTACTTCAGTAGGCTGTATCCTGTTTTAAAGTCACCGACATTTAACTCACACGAAGGTGACCTGGACACTACCACTCTGCAAGAAACTGGTGTACCACACTCCAGAGCTCTTACCTGTAAAGAATTGCCAAATGAACACATGTATAGCTAGAGTCTTCTCAGCAGCACTGAAAGCTTTTCTATGGATCACAGCTCAGCCCTATGGATACAACTTGACAGACTGTGGACTAGATAGCAAGCAGAGATGCTTGACATACTTTGGCCCCCAGTTCACAGCACAGACCTTCAGAGCAGCTCTAGTTCAGAGATGACTTGCTTGACTATTTGTCTCCAGAAATGTCACAGTGGGAATCTCATTGTGTTTGTCACTGGAGCCACTACACCAGGCTTTTCATCAGATGCTGGGTATCAGAAACCAGTTCCTCGTGTTTATCATGCAGAGGCTTTGCTCATAGTCTCCTCTCTGACCATGAAATTTAGCCTGTTTCTAAAAATTCAATGAATATTTCACTTGCTGTTTTTTTGAACCAGATCAAAAATTTTGATGTGGAATGGACTCTGTATGCTGTGAATATGTTTTATTATTATTGGTTGATAAAGAAGCTTCTTTGACCTATGGCAGGGCAGAATATAGCAAGGAGGAAAATCTAAGCAGAGATAGAGGAGGAAAGTAGGTAGAGCCAGAGAGAAGCCATATAACTGCCAAAGGAGAAAGATGCCAGAGACTTTACTGGTAAACGACAGCCTCATGGTGATACACAGATTAACAAAAAAGGGTTAATTAAAAAAAATAAGAACTAGCTAGAAATATGCCTGCGACATTGGCCAAACAGTGTTATAATTAATATAGCTTTTTGTGATTATTTAGGTCAGGGCGGCTGGGAAATGAATGTTCAGTCTCCATTTACAAAATTGACTAGAACTTACAGCAATTTTACAGATTGAGCATCCAGAGTAATGCAATTACTGGAATGGATCTACCTTCCTAAATCACATATATTTTAACCAAGATTATTATTTTAATTTTATGACAAACATAACAGTAATAGCATTAGATAACATATTAATTTTATTTTTCTATTTTAAAAATCATACTCTGTTGAAATTAATGTGCTTCATATTTATCAGATATTACAAAACATGTCTCATCATTTACAATTATATTACATAATAATATAATACACATTGCCACCATCAGGAACATAAAATAGAATTCATATAATACAAAGTATTTCACTTTAAGTATTTGAATGAATTTGTATGAAGCCTAAGTAGAGGAAAAACTCATTATACAGTAACAATTCACATATCTTTACATCTGTCATAATAATAAACCTAAATATTAACAATAATAGAATTTATGAAAAATTACACACTCAAAGATAAGGCTAACATGCTAGATAGAAAAAAATACACTATGACATTATTACTGGGTATAGTTGAAATGGCATTTATTCACAGGAAGGAAGTATAATCACTTGAAAATTCAAAGTGAGGCAGGCAGATCTATGTGCATTTGAGACCAAGCTGGTCTACAAGAAGTAGTTCAAGAACAAGCACAAAAGCAATACAGAAAAATCCTGTTGAAAAAAAAACAAATAAATAAAAAGAAAATGAAAAGTGTTGGTACAATTGTTGTTTTCATAATCTCAATAAGAAAATATGAACCCTTTATATATTTAATTTGGTAAAAAAATAACATAATTTGGATTTTATTTTAATTTAATTTTGGTATCATGGCTTTGACACATTTTCCCTTTAATATTATGACTGGGTCACCACTGCCCTCTTCTACAGTTGGTTAAGTTTGTATAATGATTTCTAATTCCTAGGCATGATCTCACAAAGGACCCATTAAATGCACATGAAATAGTAACAGTTGCTCACTGCGGACCCTATTGCTTCCCAAAAAGCATTCCACACACTAATGGAGACATGACACAATGATATAAAAAAGGCAACTTGAAATACACAATTCATAGTTTTGAGGTTCTGATAAGTTTTCCAAATGCAGGTATACCCTATACACAAGCAATTCTTATTCCTTCCGTGGCATTTATTCTTTGGTTGTAGGCAAGTATCCTGAGATATTGTCAGTTCAAGAGTAGAATGTTGTATCCTAAAAACAATAGATTTGATGTGATGGGTTAGCTCACACTAGTCCCACCAGCACAACCATCTTTTGAAAAAAAAAGGTATCTCTTTCAATGAACACTACTGAACTTTGCTATATTTAATCCTTTACTGTCCTACAATAAAAGACTCAGAAGATGCTTCCTTTTAAAATGCTTCATAGGTGCTATTTTTTACATGCCAGAACATCTGAAAAATGAACATAGTATATTCTGTGATGTAATTACTTAGTTGCTTTAACAGAAATAATTTACATAATAGTTTAAAGATTCAATGACTAATCATATGACTAAACAAGTATAAAGCTGTGGGAAGAAGGGCTTCTTGTTCATCTCGGCCACCCAGAACCAAAGTAATCACACAGAAACTATATTAATCAAAACACTGCTTGGCCCATTATCTCTAGCTTCTTATTGTCTAACTCTTATATTAATTTAACCCATTTCTATTAATCTGTTTCTCGCAAGGTAGCAGTGGCTTTCCAGCGAAGTTTCAACATGGCTGACTCTGGCGGCTACATAGCTTTCTATGACTCTGCTCTTCTTTCTCCCAGCATACAGCCTAGCTTTCCCTGCCTAGTTCAGTTCTTCCTTGCCATTGGCTCAAAACAGTCTTTGTTAACCAATAAAAGCAACACATGGACAGAAGGACCTCCTTGCCATAAAGCACATTATTTAAGGTAAAATAAATATTTGTTGATGACTATTATCAAAGCTACTTAATAACAGAAAAATTTAAAAAAATAACTAGAAGTCTAATAATCCATACCAGCATTGTATTTACTTACCAATGCATATAGTGTTTCAAAATGCCCTGTGTTTAACATGTAGTTATATATTCGTAAAGTCATGCACATGTTCTACTATTTCAGAACTATATATTCATAAGATCTAATTTATAAAGAGTTCCAAGCAAATTCCTTTGCCACTCATTGTATAGTCCTAGTGAGGATAATTTATAGAGTGAGACTGTACTTATGATTCTCAATTCTTATAAAAAGACGAATGAATTTTCAAATGTTTTCATGAAGAACATCCCCAAATTCACCAGGAAGCTATAGCTCAAAGAGTAAGATGAAGAAATGAGGAACAATTCTGAGGATGTCACCCAGATATTAAAATCTACTTAATGCAGGCAGTTCTGATCTGCTTTGTGACTCTCATATGAGAATGTGAAGGTTTCAAGACATGTTTCGGAGTACATCTGAAAAGAAATTTCACTGTGAAAAAAGAGAAAGACATGAAATCTTCAGAAAAGAGACTCATCTGACAAAATGATTCTAAGCCTAAAACATCCCATAAAATTTATGATAGCGTTTTCTAGAGAGGTGCAATAATTCCTAGTTTTTAGCTAGGTATAGTTGCTTCAATTTATAAAATACAATTATTCTACCTGGATAGAAAAATCCTTGTAGCTGCCAAGTAAAAGGCCAAGAAGAAATAAGAAATCAAAAAAGTATAATAGCAGAGAAGACAGTCTAGAAGGTTGAATTTATGATTGTACATAATTAGCATTGTCGAGGTCTTTTCTTATACATAATTAGTAGTTTTGTGACAGGTTGATTATCACATTTTAACCATAGAGTTCCCTTTATTTGTCCTTAACAAGAACTTTAATTTATGTGACACCTTCCTTTTCTTATGTATTAATTTGATTTTCCCCAAAGATTAAACTCTATTCAAATCATCACAAAAATGCCTTTCTACGGTTTTCATTTCTAAAGAAAAAGTATGTGATTTTACATTTTTTTGATTGAATCACATTTAAAAATCCAACCTCATGCATGTTATTTTACTAATTATAGTCATTAACTTTCTTTCTAGTGGTCTATCAATCATATTTTAATTGCCCTTTCCCCTCGTTTTGCTTGCTACCTCCTGTTCTTCCATTGGGCAGGCACAACTACAGAAATATTGCTTATATTAAAACAATTTAAGATGCAATTATCACCTACACAGCTTTCCTAAGAAAGAGACTATTCAGAATTGCTTTTATTTTCTATTTTTTTATTGGAAATAGATTTTTCCATACAGTATATTACGATTATGTTTTCACCTCCCCCATATCATCGGAGAGCCTCCCTTGTCTCTTTTCTCTTCAGAAACTACATCGATCTCTCCTTAGGGAATTAAAATAAACAGCAACAAACAAGTACCTAAAGAATAACTCTGAAATAAATTAAAATTAGACAAAACAAACAAATTGGAATTGGAGAAAACAAACAAGCAGAAAAAAGTACCACAGTAAAACAGAGCAGCTCTTATGGTTGCAGAGGCACAAACATTCAACAAATAGGAATCTGATTAAAAACTCAAAACCTGAACCTACAGTATATATGTAAGGAACTTATAAGGTTTAAAAAACGTAAAGTAGAGACAAATAAATAAATAAATAAATAAATAAATAAATAAATAAATCCCCTAACTACACTTTATGGGACAATGTACCTCAAAAGATGCCTAGACAGAGTTTGTTCTGTGTTGATCATCTTCTGCTGGACATGGGGCTCTGTCACAGAAAAGTAATACTTCATTTGCAAGTAGTTAAATAAAGATGTAAACAACATCATGGATTGTATTTGGCTACAATGCAAGACAGTCAGATAGTAATGGAAAGAGAAGGCAAGAAGCACTAAAATTCATTCAAACTTAACAGACTGCTGGGTTACTGTGGGATAATTGGATCAAGGAGACAATGCAAGAGAAAAACCATGACAAATGATTTTTCTGCATCTATCAAGATGTTCATGGGATTTTTGCCTTGTTATTAATAATATTTATCACATTTACTCATGTACACATGTTGAACCAATTATGTATTTCCAGGAAAAAAATCAACTTGAACATGAAGGATGAGCTTCTTTATATGTATTTGGTTTGCGAGTATGTTACTGTTAGTAAGGATTTTTGGATCTCTATATATCAGAAACACAGTTTTATAGTTTTTTTTGTTAAATTTTGTATTATTATCAAAGTTTATTATCATTATGACTAATAATTTTACATGTTTGCTTACCTGGTTTAAGTATTAGAGAAATAACAGCTTCGTACAACAACTTTGGAACTGTTCCTCTATTTATATGTTTTGAAGAGTTTAAGAAGGGTTTGCTATAGTTCTTGGAAAGTCTGGTACAATTCTGTGAATCTATTTGTGTTTGAACATTTATTTAGTTGGAGACCTTTCTATTAATGTTTCAATCTCTTTCTTTGTAATAACTTTGTTTAAAATTTTGGTCTCTTTTCAGTTTTGTAGTTTGAACAAATAAAGAAATTTATTTATTTCTTTTTGACTTTCCAAAATATTTTAAAAATATTCCTTTTCTAACATTCTATAATCTGTATTTCTTTGGTTTCTGTTTACCTGGTTAATTCCTGAACATTTTCTTATTCCATTAACTAGAGACCAAATGTTCAAATCTATAAGGCTCTGAGGGCCTTGTCATTTAAACCACCATAGTTTCCCTCATAAAAGCTTCCATGTGTTGCTGTGTCAAATGTATATTCTTTATTATTCATATAGGATATTCTGTAGGAAACTGTTATCTCCATTTGATATAAAATGATATGCACTACTGATGTTTCCATTGTTTTTGTCCAGGTGACTTATCTATTGTAGAAAATGTGATATTTAAATATCCTACTATTAATGTAGGGTATATGTCCTTAATGCCATTAGTAAGGCTTTTATGACATTGGTTGCACTAGAGTTTAGTGCTTATTTCAATGTATTTTCAAGATGAATCCACCCTTTGTTTAAAATGATGTGCCCATTTTTGTCTCCTCTGATTACTTTTATTCAAGTCTATGTTGTCAGATGTTAGGATGGCATTTCTTAAATGACTCCACTGAGCTGATAAGTTTACTTGGAATGTTATGACTTGGAAATCTGAAAGATGAGGAAAGAGGAAAGCAACAGAAACATGCATCAGTTTTGGGAGAAAAAAATCCACAGTTTAGAGCATCATAAAAAGGAACAATCCGCCACAACAGATCTTACACAAAGGCCAAAGCAGATGAATCCTCATAACTGACCAATAAAGCCAAGCAAGATTCTAAGCAACTCTAAAATGGCTCCCTTGGTTAAGATAACTTCTTCCCTGCTCCCATATCCACCTTTCCTCCTTATCAAACTGGACTCTCTGAATGTGGCTGACAATGAGGGCTGACTGAAAAGCCAAGGACAATGGCACT